>CBVK0100020496.1:0-38026 GCA_900067695.1 Picea abies | reverse complement strand
CACCGAGATCTACACTCTTTCCCTACACGACGCTCTTCCGATCTCACACAAAGTAGGAGCTTCATGATTTGGTGGAGATCAGATGAAGAACATGTTCACGGACCAACGACCGTGTGCGTCTTTCATGTGTACCATGTGCAAGAGGTCTACGAAAAAGACCCTTTGAATAGCAACCAATGATGAAAACTGCTGACAAAGGTGAGGAAACCACCAATAAGGCTAATGGAAACCAAGACACTGCACAAATCCCAAAGTGTGAATAGATGTCTTGCTGTTGAACATAAGGGAAACCACCCAGTCAATGACCAATGATGAAGTGTCAATTTCTGGGTTCAAGGTGACCTACCAATGATGAAATTAGGGCTAGGGTGCATAATACGACCATAGTATTATGTGATTTTGAGACAAATTGAGGGTATGGCCGACATGAAATGTCAATATTTCTGAGGAGTGGCTGACGCATGTTGATAGACTTCCTTTGAACAAGAGCATGAGACATGGTGGACTCCGATAGCATAGACTCAATGATGTGACTATTAGATGTAGGAGGCATCAATAATGTTCTCTATAGGGACTGGAAGAGTAACCAGTCGGTAGAGAAAACTTTGTAACTAGATCAACTTCCTAAGGCCATGCTAAACCCAAAATTATGATGACGCAAGGACTCAATAACTTTGTGCTCTATTCAAAGGTGACATGACTGCTGCCAATTACAATATAGTACTCCCTTCCCGCTCGTGTTTTTTTTGTTTTTTCATAACAAATGAATGCTATGATACAAAGGAGGGAACGAGTATCATAAGTAAGCAAAACTAGTTCTAGTAGTGGAACGTACCTATGCTCAATGTAGGGGAATGCATGCAGGAGATGGAAACTCGGGGTGATGTTCCCTCCAGGGTATAGAGTGTCAAATTGTGAAGGATATAAACAAGGCTCTGCTTGGTTGAGGATGCAAAAACTGCTTAGGAAACAATTTATAACACAAAGAAAGAACCAACTAAAGGCTCAATACTACAAGCGAGGGCATGAGATGCAATCACAACTTAACACCAAAAAACATCCTTTTTTATGTCTTTTAGTCTACTTGGTGTAAAAAAGGGGTAAACTTGTGCCAAAATAGATGTCTTTTCAAATCCAATTTACGAGTGTGAAAAAGACAAGTTCACTCGGCAATCTTTTCTATTTTTGATAACGAGTCAGAAAAGAGCTTAACTAAGACTCATGACCTTTCAAATCCAATTTTAATGAGTGTGAAAGGGACAAATCACTCAACAATATTTTCGGTTTTTTAGACGAGTCGAAAAAGAGCTTAATTAAGACTCATTTTTGGGAGTCCGCAGGTAATAAGGCCACATGTGTATGAATGAGAAATGAAGTTCATCATAAAGTCATTTATCGAATTATAATGGACTCCCAGTCTGAAGGGAAAAACTCAGCATGGGCACCAAATGACAAAAAGGATCTAACTAGGGTACCCATGTTTGGTAAGTCTCTACCAGTTATTAAAGACGCTACTTATAGCAGATGGAGAGTCATGCATTGCAATAAATGGGTCCATACCTAAGGCATAAAAAGTGACAGTTGGAGGATAATGTGAAATGCACGATGGAATAAATGCCTATCCTATATGATAGGTTATGAAAATACCTACTTGAGGAGACGAACGACCAACCATGACGTTGTAATCTGCAAGAAAACTGAGTCAAAACTACAAAACTATCTTAAAACCATTCTTGAATTAGTCCATTAGGTTAAAAAATAACATGAAATTATATAAAGTGGGTAAAAATAATTTATAAGTAGTAATAAAATAAAAAATTACTACATCATTTTGATTTTTACCCAAATAGTGCAATTTGGACCAAAAATACCTCCAGGATTCAAACGACGATTGCGAGAGGATTGGCCAACAAAATCACGAACCGTCTAGATCAGGTAACTCTTCATCTCATCCTCTTCAAATTCACTGGATTACATTTTTGAATTAGGTTTCCATTTTTTAGTTTTTGAGGGCATATATTAGGATTTTAGGTATATGCGGGTTTCCTTGTGTAGGTCGCATGTACGACTAGGTATATTCCCCTGTTTTAACCATAGGGAGTGTGTATTGAGCCCTACACATGGATGTGGGCAAGTAATTCGTGTATATGTACGCAATTGGCAATTTTTTTTTTCTTAACTCAAGAATTGATTTGTTTTTTGTAGGATGGTCTTGGAATGGAGAGAGCGAGAGCATGATGAGGTAGATGCAGCTGTGGATCAAGATCTGGTGGCTCAAGCGAATTTAAAAAGATGTGGTTTGTACAAGTTTTGGGCTCTCAAAGGAATGAGGCCCAAGTGAGGTTGTTGGAAATGTTAGTGGGTTATTGGGATCCTGATAGCGAGATATTTATCCTTGATGGACAACCTTAAGGATCGAAGTAGAGGACATTTTATTCTTGACTAGTCTATCACATCGAGGAGAGGTTGTGGACCTCAAGTCATGTGGAGCAGGGAGTGGGATGAAGGTTGAGGAGTATATCGAAGCCCATTGTGTAGCATGGAATCCCATGGTGGGAAGTCAAGTTCCCATCTGGGCAATCAGTAACCTCAGTTTGAATATCATTGTGCTCGTGCTTACCAAGATCATAGGTTCTTGCATCAAGCATCAAGACTGCTTATGTTTTATGCAGTGGAGTGTGCGAGAACCACTATCTATGATTGGTGTACCTCATTGCTGACCAATATGAAAGGTCAGTTGACATAGTGCAAACAAGGGGGTAAGCGAAACTTCAGGTTTGCCTCTATTCTTTGCAGCTTCTTTTTCGAGTGGGTTCTAGGTCTGGGACCTAGAGTGGAGATCCTTCCTAGAGGACCACATGATCCAGCTATGGTGCAGTGGATCAAAGTCATGAAACGACAGGGGGGAGGTAGGGTGCCGACACCCTATAACGATGACTTTTTCTTCTGGTAGTGGAGACAAATCATTGCTCTGGATGACTATCCCTATGCAAGGATCAATTTCAGAGGAGATCCAGATATGCCACTTCCACCAAGGGTCATCTTTGGTGCCATAGGCAATTTTTTTTTACATATTTCATTTTTTTTTTTTTGTATTTTTGTATTTAAAGAACAAAAATATTTTTTGAATAGTGTTTGAATATTAACTAGATACATGTGTAATCATAGACATGGGTCCATGACGACCAAAGGGATTCCTTCGACATAGATAGGGGAACCGGGGAGATGAGGCAGTGGGAGGAGAAGTGGAGAGGGTCCTACAGAATGTGTAGGGTAACCTGTCTCATTTGACACAAAGGATTCCTCTAGTTTAGGTAGAGGATCTACCTGAAGCCATGCAGTGATAGGTGGTTGGTGTACCTAGAGCATGAGTACGACTCTTCCGGTGTCTTGCAAACATCGTGGTTTGCTATCATGATGCACATTCGGTGCAACATGCATAGATGTATTGGGATATGTATATCGATTGTATATGTATTTTGAGGGTTTTAGCCCCAGTTTTTGTAATATAAACACCATATTATTGAAATATATAAAAAGGGATCTTCGGCTTTACTTATATCTTAAAATGTGTACATTGAGTTAATGATTTTATTTGCTTTATTAATGTGACAAATGCCAATGTAAAACATAGTTAGCATAGGCATCAGATACATGATTATAACTCCTAGGAATGTGATAATATGTAATAAAATCAATTTGTCATTCTAAAAGACGTACTCATTCGAATCGACGGAGTAAAGTAGGATCATGCACGCGGTAACGACTATTCAACTGACATACTACTAACTGGGAATCCAGGCGAACTTCTAAAGAGAAAATACCATGCGAGATAGCATTGCGCAAAAGTTCTATGATGACGCTATATTCAACCATGTTATTCATGGATGGCCCTAGGCATGCGCCACCTAAAGATACTAGTAGACCCTCGGGTTAGTAAACCATCCAGGCGGCGGAAGCCAAGTTCCGTGTATGATGACTAGCTCCGTTTGTGAATCCTGGGTAGACTGACGACTTCATTGACATTTGCCAACAAAGGGAAAACACGATAAGCAAGATAAATATAAAAGAAAAGGGAAAAAGAGATGTATATACACTAAATTTACATTAGTATACAAAGAGTTACGCCCAAGCCTAGGGCTCAACCGTAGTACCTTTTCAAGTAGAGCCCATTTCTGGGCTTGGCCAACTTATTCTCTTCATAATATTCCAACTCATAGGCTCCTTTTTCTAGAATCCATCGCATGATGTACGAACCGTGCCACATGGGATTAAACTTGCCTGCCCCTAGCGATTCTTTGGATTGATCATACAAGAGGACCAAGTCACCCTTAGCATACAACCGGGGAAAAATAGAGTTGTCATACTGAACCTTAACATGTTTCTTGTTTGCCTCGATAGTCATAAAGGTGTCCCGATGCTGCTCGTCAAGACTCTCTAGGTGCACAAGGTGTCACTCTAAATATGAAGTGTTAGGTAGGAGATCGACTACCAAATTGAGAGAAGGGATTTCAAATTTAATGGGAAGGATTGACTCCACACTGTGCACTAACTAAAAAGGGGAAAAACCAGTGGCAGTCTTAATTGAGGTTCAGTGTGCCCAAAGCACGTGATATAACATGATGTGCCAATTGGAGTTACTCCGACTGACAATTTTTTGCAAAATGGTCTTGAGAGACTTGTTGATGACCTCTACTTTTCCATTTTCCTGGGGGTAATAAGGGGATGAATGACCGTGTCTAAACCTTAGCTTAGATGCTAGTTCTACCATCATTTCATTATGAAAGTGACTACCATGATTAGTGACAATATCACTCGGGATACCGAATCAGACGATAATTTGGTTGAACACAAAGAAGGCTGCAATCTTCCCATCGAATTTTACAGTAGGCATGGACTCATCCCACTTAGTGAAGTAGTCGACGACCGCGATAATATGTTGGTGCTCCCTAGCTGAAGTTGGGTTGAAATTGATGAAATATACCCCCCACTTGGTGAAGGGACCGATGGTAATGACTAGGTGAAGAGGCATTGGATGTGAGCGCATTTTCCTAGTGAACACCTAGCAGGGGTGACACTTCTTAACTGCTTCGATACAATCTTTAAATATAGTGGGCCAGAAATAACTGGCTCGCAGGATTTTTTGGGCTGTCGCAAGCCCAGATAGGTGACCACCACAAGCCCCTTTATGGAAATCATTTAGGATGGACTCGACGTCCTCGTGATTTAAGCAATGATGCAAGATATTATCTATTCCTCGACGATATAAAGTGTCACTGACGATGGTATACTTTTTGGCTTGATATTTACCATGCCGTTGATCATCTCACGAGAGATGCTGAGCGAACTTGAAGGTTTGAAGATATAAAACAATGTCTCCATACCATGGTTTGGATGACGAGACAAGGAAAATGTGTTCGTATACAAATGAATTGACATGGATAAAATCCTTGTCTAATCGTGGAAAATCAGATATTAACTCCACAAAAACTAGTGATTTCTTGGACTTGGCTGAAGCAAAGTCAAGATCAAATTCTTGTAGGATGAAAATCCATTTATTATATTTCATGCTTATGATACGCCTGGTGAGGATGTATTGAAACATATTAACATCACCAACCATAGTAGTTTTCCAAAGAAATATATAGTAACGTAAACATTGGACGGAATGAACGATAGCCAAAGCTAGCTTTTCAAAATGAGAGTAATTAAGCTTAGGGACGACTAGATTTCGACTAAGATAGTAGATGACATGCTCATGGAGCTCATCATCCTCCTGAACTAGAACCATACCAATCGTCTCAGCAGATGTGGCAACATATAGCAAGTAATCTCTACTGTAATCAGGGGATTGCAGTAGAGGGGCCGATACCAAGGCTTTCTTCAAAGCGTCGAAAGACTCCTGGGTTCACTCATCCTAGATAAAAGGAGTGTATTTCTTCAAGAGACACATGAAACCCTTAGTGATATTGGCATATTTCACTATAAAATGACGTAGAAAGTTAGCTTTCCCCTGTAAACCTTGAAGTTGTCTAATTGTGCACGGGGGAGGCAACTGAAGTATTCCCTCAACCTTAAGAGGATCTACCATGATCCCAGTCTTAGAAACTAAAAATTTTAAGAGACGACCAGACTTAACATAGAAGATGCATTTATGAGGGTTTAACTAGATTCTATAGTAACGACATCTTTCAAAAACTAGCCGAAGGTGTATAACATGATCCACTCTCTTGCAAGAGTGAGCAGCAAGATCATCAATGTAGGCTTCGACTATGTGCTTGAGATCATGAAAAGCAAAAGTAATGGCATGTTGGAAGGTTGCTTCAACGTTTTTAAGGCCGAAAGGCATTTTTCAGTATGCAAAAGTACCCCAAGGACACATAAATGCTGTCTTGTGTTGGTCCTTAGGTTTGATCTGGATTTGGTTATATCTTGAAAATCCATCCATAAAATAAAATATCTGGCTTCCCACACACTCATCAAGAATCTGATCAATGAAAGGCATGGGGAAGTTATCTTTATAATAGGCCTTGTTCAAGTCGCAAAATTCCATACACACATGGATGGTTCCTTGCTTTTTACTCACGGGAATGGGGTTGGATACCCATTCAGTCAAGGGAACCAAGTAGATGAAGCCAACATTAAGTAGCTTCTCCACCTCTGCCTTAATAGTAGGGGCCTTCCTAGGATTTACAACTCTAAGACATTGTCGAACAGGTTTAGCATGCAAATAAGTCCTAATCTCATGTTAGACAATATGGGGGTCAATCCCTGGCATCTCTTCATATGACCA
The DNA here is from genome assembly GCA_900067695.1 of Picea abies. Lineage (NCBI taxonomy): Eukaryota > Viridiplantae > Streptophyta > Pinopsida > Pinales > Pinaceae > Picea > Picea abies. The sequence goes on along the minus strand of CBVK0100020496.1, from coordinate 31,233 downwards.
AGTGAATACATCTCAAAATTCTTTGAAGAGTTTGGTGTAGATCTGAATTTCTTCTGGTTAACAATCCACACCTATATTTACATTCTCAATATTGCCAGGGATACGACAAATATCGATTGAGATGGTAGGATAAATACTCGCCATATTTCCCTCAGCATAAATTCCATGCGTATCAAGTGGAACTATGACGTGACTGACTATCTCACTCAAGGTAGAACAAAAATAATCTTGCTCGATTCTTTTGAGACTTGGGAGAAAATAAGATCGATGATGCATATCATCCCAAGGTCTCTTGGAACCATTCATGGCTTCAAGGATGGATTCGTTTGAAGCCAAAGTCTCATATAGACAATCATGCGAGCATGATGATGAGGTGGCCCATACAGTCCTAAGAACAGAATCCTCCTCATCCATCGATGAGGTAACATGACCAGGATTTGCAGAAGAGTCTAGAACAACTTGATACACAATCTCCACTACCGATAGTTGCATAGCCATGCCAGCGTGCAACTTTCCTTCACCCAATGAAGTCAGAGAAGTTAGGGTCCATGGATCACTAAAATAGGAAGTATGAAAAGGTATGGACCTCCCGGTTGATGCAGGCCTACTGGACATGGCGTAAACATGGTGAATCGATGCCGAGAAGTCAAAAGTACCCATGAGGGAAGAACACATTCCAACATTGATATTATCAGTTGCTGATTGAGAATTGTCGATCACAAGGATCGACGATCCAACCGATGCATTAGGACTAGAGTACGCAAAGGATAACTGGTCGATAGTCACAATCTCCCCTTGATGAGGAAAATAAAGTATACGAAAAACATATGATACACCGACGACCATAGCATAGGTCCAATTACGACCTAGTAACATATTATAATCGAGAGGCACATCAACTACCTCTACTTCCACCTCTACCATCTTCCCACCTAACTGGACCAGAAAGGCAGGGAGAATACCATGAGGGTGGAAGGAATGACCGTTAAATGCAATCAACATGTTGGATGACTTGGAAAGGGTCAGAGAACCAAGAGCTTTCCAATAGACCAGGGACATCATGTAGGTGGTAGCACCTTCATCAATGACTACGTGTTTGATAGTATACTTGGAATACTCCATGTGGATTTGGAAAGCCACATGGTAGGGTAAGAGAGGCTTCACATCCGTGACATAAAACTTGATGAGTTTTGAGCCACTAGACTCTAGAGCTCCTAAGGCAGAGAGCAAGGCATTCCTATATGATGGACATGTCTAGAGTACCTCCAAAGTCGACATCACACAAGGTGTTTGGTCCAAATCCTCAATGATAGCGTAGTTCTGGGCGACTCTAGAATTAGGGTTGTGGGTCGAGAGCTTAAGTCCTCCTTTCGGAATACAAGGTGGTGGTTCTAGTTTCTCAATATGTAAGTTCATCTCCAGAGGGGGAGGAGGAGCTTCTAGGCCGGTACTATATTTTGAAGAGCTATTATCTTGAGAACATGTGGTTGCATCAATTTTTGCGTCGACCATATTGATACAAACACGGTCTCCATCTTACGACAGTGGGTTTTGACCTCCACTAGGAACATTTCTGGCATTCAAAGAGCTCGAGGCTAGGCATTGATTGTGTTGGAATGGATTCATTAGCACAACAGGTGATAGGTTTAAAATTCTTGCAACCTCCATGAGTTTGGGGAATAAATGTGTAAGGTGGTCATCGATACAAAATTTACAAGGAAACTTCACCTTATGTTTCTCTTTCTTGCCCTCTCCAGCGTTATCATTTTACTTCCCATTATTATATTTGTCCTTGGGTTTGTTACCATTTTTTCCACCCTTACGGTTGTTTCGACCTTTCCTTTATTCCCATCTGATTGCAGGTCACCAGTTGGGTTCTTAGACGATTGAATAGAATCCACATCTACTGATTGGGTGGGTTTGGAGGATCTTGACGAAGCTGACCCTCCGATAGACTTCATTGCCAAGTCTACGGGCTTTACATTGGTGGACCCTATGATGCCATCGACATGAGGTCCGATATTTTTTCTAGGATCGTGATTTGTCCACGGTGTGTCTGGAAGAAGGTGGCATAACATCCCAGACTGAGAATATATTAAATCTGATTTCTGGGCTCTGAAGATAGCTTCTTCCTCAATGAAGACCTAGAAAGTAGTAATGTCCTTTGATATAGGAGCATCCAAAGACTTTAGGAACCATTCTAGAAGAAAGGTTGTGGGTATAGGAGTCTTAATCAACCATTTCCTCCTACTCCATTCCTAGATATGGTCTGAGATGTGAGTGGCGGTACCTTGGCATAGAGTAGACAAAATTTCAAGGCCAACATTGTAACGAATTGGTAGTTGAAAGTGGTTGAGAAAGGCTAGCACCTTCTGATGAAATGACCCATATGTCCCCCTAGGTAGCTCAATGTACCATTGTGGCACAACTCCAATGAGAGTGCACTGAAACAATCGTAATCTAATAGAATCATGGTTCAGAGAATTCGATGAGCACCAAAGGTGAAAAGTAGTGACGTGATCACTAGGGTCCTCACCATTCTTACCTTCAAACTTTGGAATGTCTGACAGAAGTTTGGTAGGGATAGGGGGCCATGTGGGATCATGAATCACTGGGTCATTCATTAATTTAGACAAGTCTGGCAGATTAAGACTGGCCAGAAAGGGAAGACGGGGTTGCGACACTTGACCCCATCCTCTCGCAAAAGGTTGTGTGTTAGGAACTACATTCCATCCAGGGTTCTGGTGAGGACCAAAACCTTGTTTGTAATTGTAAGGTCCTCCTCCGGGCTGATTCGTATAAGATGGATTGGGCATCATCCCATTAGGAATGTTCTGATAAGGGTTATGAAGATTTCCCCCAGCCAGATTAGATCCAAGTTGGGGGTTGTGAAAATTGCACCCAACTAGATTGGATCCGAGTTGGGGGTTTCCCAAAGTGTAATACTGACCTCCTCCTGGTGGGAACCCATAGGATTGAAGTGGATTCTTCATGCAAAAAGTATTGGTCAGAATCAACATCGAGGAGATAGGGATATAGGGCAGAACTTATCTGCCAGCTGGGTTGTTCCATCTAGTTATAGAAGGATTGGACTCGATGTTAAGAAAAGGGACACTTCCTAAGTTAGGATTTGCTTGGGGAATATGAGAACCACCAAACGGGAAAGGAGTGTAAGGAGGTGTAGTTCCCCCAAGCCCAAAGCTAGCGTTAGGGTCAGCAGTTGGGATGGTAGTTGAAAACTGCAATGTGAAGTTAGGCATACCATATGAAAATGGAATAGAAGCTATAGGGATGGACTAAACATTGCAACCCGATGAGTGTCCTAAACCCCCAAAAGGATTCGAGGCAAGATATGAAGCATTAACTATAGGCCAAGACATAGTACTGGTATAAGCCTTCGACCCTACAACTGTAGTAGCTATAGGAGTTGAAGGGGTGCCATTAATTATGGTGGGTATGGGAGTCGAATAACTCCCAGTGTTCTGAATACTGGACTCAGTACTCATCCTTGTGGAATGACAAGTATGAAAGATGGATGTGTGTGTACCACGCTTGATAACTCTATGCCTTTTATAAGGAAAGAACTCAAAAACCAGTGGTAACTGTAACAATCGAAGGGACCAGAGAGGAAGTTGGTTCGACTCCACGATGACTTATGACTCTACAAAATAAAAATATATCCTAAGGCCAACTAGTAGTCAAAGAACATACCAAAAAGTCAAATGACCAATATGCATGCAAATAGGCTAAAGTGGTTGAGTGGCCTCCATCACTAAAGAAGGTATGTCTCGTCCAAGAGGGACCTGAGACTCCCTGCTAAAGTTTGGAGGTAACATAATCAGTTATAGGGGCCCTCGTGGGCTTAACAACCAGTCAGTTAGATCCCCCTAGAGAGGTAATCCTCCATAAAGGCTGTGTGCTATCTGACCCCTATCTTACCCATGGTATAAGCAGAATAACCCCTGCAAGTAACCTATGATATACCTAAGTCAAGCAACTAATAAACCAATGTATAAGCGATGCACAAGTGAGCAGTCGTAAGTCCAGATCACGGTATGGGTAGGGTAGCGAAGCACGAAACCTTGAAAGCACTGCCTCTCATAGAGGTATGGGTACTAACAAGATCCCCAAATATGAATAAATCCACAGAAATATCTCTGACGCTAGGTGAGTATCTAGGGGTTATCCCTTTAACTAACTTCGCATGACCTCGTGATTAAATCCTGTGTGAGCGGAGCCTCCTGATATTACCAATTATATAATGGACTTCTCAACTCCCTGTCTCAGACACATATGTTGATTTAATTTCCTTGGAGAAGTTTACTGACAAAATCCTATTCCAAGGCACTAAATCCTAGACTAGTTTGTGCACCCTAAAAAATAAAATCGTGACTAATCAATTTTAGTTTAAAGTATAAATTTTATTGACTGTGATTACTCAAAAAGGTATGGAAGCGAAACTCATGATGTTATGACTCTGCAAGAGATTGAATATGCATATAATGCAAAGTCTATCTTTAACTTTTCAATGAATGATATGCTAATAAAATCAATGCAATTTTTAATTTCAACTCTGCAATTCAGAAGTAAAATGCAATCTTTCACAAGATGAACTAAGCTAATGATAAATGCTCAAAGAAAAAAATGTTAACCAATGAAAAATGCCTATTTTTTTGTATTTTCAATATATTTAAAGAGAAAATGCATGGACTGTAAATAAACCTGATATATAAATTCTACTGTGTATAAATGAAATAAATCAAGTAGAATACCAAGAAGCCAAGAAAACAACCTAGGGTTCAAGGACAACAAGGATGAAAAAAAAAGAGAAAGACTACGCCCAAAAATTGAACTCCCAACAGGTTTCCTGTCAACTTATAGAAATTCAACATGCACTACAGAGGCCTAAGAAGGCTAAAAAATCCCCAAAAATCACCCAACAATCACTAAACCAAGAAAACAAGCAAAGGGAAGTGGTATACGCGACTGTTCAGGAGAACAGGGCATATATACCCGTCCTGCAGTAAGACATCAATGATGTATATGTGACTATCTGGGAAAAAGGAGCGTATATTCTTTAAAACAAGGCTAGGTAAAGGCAATAAGGATGAAAAATCAGACCCAGAGTGAATAGAATCTATCGAGTAGTGATACGATAAAAAATGCAAAGGAAAAAAAGCAATGTAGGAAGGAAAAGTACTTCAACCCTTAGAAGGAAGATCTCTCCCGAGTGGAGTTTCCAATTCTATTACGAGGGAAAAAATCTCTATGTCCAAGGGTAAACCACAACAGACATGTATGACTGCAGAAATCAACTCAATTTCGACATATTCTATATAAACTAATGTGAAAGATAAGAAAGAGGCCTACCTCAATTCAATGTTTGATGATGTTCCACCATTGAGCACTTCGACCCAAAGATTTATACCTACAACAAGTTCTTAACAAACGAGCATAGCAAGTATATAATGATGATATAAAGGGGTTAGCACATTAGATAACGTAATCCATCAATAAACATTACAAACATGCCCATGGATAATAATCATACATTTGCAATATACCAATAGGATGGGAAATGAGTATTTCTATTAATAATTGATCAGTAGAAGTGACAACATTACAGACTTCTGTGTCGGCACAGTTTGAAACCAAGAAACCAAGTTCCTTCAAACTAGACCTCCACCACTTGAATCCTCCACCAAAGGCAAGCTCACAAGAGAGAGTTAATGAGGTTTTATGAACAATAGGGAAAGATCTTGGGGGATGAACACTGTGTTCAGACTTGAGGGACAAAGGGATGCAGACTCAATATGAAGTAATTTCTCTAGAGTAACTTTATTCTCAAAGTTTAATTCTTTCTCCCCTTTTCCATAGCTCGAAATTGTACTTTTATAGCCTTCATAATGCAACTAAAGGGCCAAGTTGGAACATTTCCAGTATGTGGAAGGCCAAGGATCAGAGATCTTCTGTCGTGACATGGAAACCCGACTTAATTTTTGTATTTTCTGGCACAAATCCTAATGTACGCGGGCTGTAGTGGAGCAACCAATGTATACACATCTTGCATAACTGATAGGGAGCATATATGTGGAAAAATGTATATTTTTGGCTCTAGATTCATAAAAAAGGATGACAAGTCTACATAGGGAAATGGAAAAAGTCCCTCTGTGCAAGATAGAAATGGTGAGGAAAATATCTCTATAACAGTAGTGAGGTTAATGAAATTCCCTCATCTTTGTACTATCCAAATATTGAGCTAGTTCCTTTCCTTCAATATCATATTCTATTGATGTTTGTCACCTAAAAGCATAAATGTGAAGGATTTGCCAAATGTTTTGGGTAGAAGAAGGTGTTATGATTTTAGACCAAGGATATCATTCAATTGACAATGTTGTAGAGATAGATCTCTAGTAAGCACATGCAAACCATAGAGGTTTTTTTTGATGCCAAAAAGTAATTGATCCTAGTAAAATAAGGTACACCACATTTCCTCTTTTGGATTGGTTGCATGATAACATATGTTTGTTGGAATCTCACTAAACATGCAAAGACCAACATTCGACCTAGATTTCATTGACTACTGAGATAGGTCATCTCCAAGTTTGAGAATGCAAGAGACTTGCATGATGAATATGGAAATGAATTTTGAGTGAAGAATTCATATATGGATATTTTTTAGGGATGAGAGTTAGTAAGCATAATTTTTCACTCCAAGAAAAAGTAAGCTAGTAACCAAAGCCATGAGCTAGAATTAGAGTTGTAGCCAAGATCCATAGTTAGATCCATGTTCTAGAGAAACATATAGAATGTAAATTGATGTAGATTGGTTTCCTCTAATATTTTGGAGACAAAAAATCCTCTCAATGGTGAGGTGTGATCCAAAATGGATTCGAACAAAACAATGGTTGTAAGACTCGATACCCACAAGTGTAATTCAACAATTAATGAAGTTAGAAAAGAAAAAAAGACAAATTATCCAATAAAGAAAGTAAATGTAGAAAATAAAAGAAAACAAAGAAAAATAAATAATTAAATGTAAAAGAAAAAGGGAATAGGAGAAAAAGAGAGAGGAATGAAAAATGAAAGGTTGGTCTCTAGGCCTTCCCATTGCTACAACTCTCCTATATCTTCTTCTAGTTATTCTAACAAAGGATGTTTTTGTTGGCCAATAAGGGGGGACGCCGTAGAACCATGAGCTGCATTGCAACTAGATAATGTTGAAATCAAAATTGAGCAACAACTCAAAGACAGATTTCTTGTTTGGGTTTCCAAGGTAAAATCTTCACGTTTATAGTGTGTTTGACTTTTTATTGTGTAAATTATATGCATGCAATATGTTTCTCTTATTTATGTTTAATGTGATTCTCTTAATGTATTAATGGTGGTAATGATGAATTTCATATTATTTTTTATGTTATTGTTACTCAATTTTCTATTGGCAGTTGGCGAATGTCATCAACTTTAAGATCCTCTTTGCCCATGCATTTCTTAATTGAGATCCATTACTATTATCAATTGAAATTTGTAAATATTGTTATTAGAAAATCATTTTTATTTTGTTTGGTGTGAATAATAACAACTTTGAATTACCCAATTTTCATTTTACTTTGAGAACTAAGATAAGAATTTATGGCTATTACAATTTAGTAGATGAGTTTCTAAATTGGAAAATAAAGAATAGAAAGAATTGGAATGATTGAGATTGGTGGATAAAAAAAAACCATCCTTAACAAATTCAACATGATTTGAGGCTATATGCAACTTTCTCAACAAAATTTGCATAATTTTGACTTTGCTGGAGGTTGTGGGTGGCCATACATAGGCCATACGCAGGCTAGTAGGAGGTGTTGCACATCTTGAAAGCCATACGATTTGTTAGGCATTTTCTTGGCTACATGGGATGGTAGGGAGATTGCCACATTCTATTTTGGTGGAAGTTTGAGTGTTGGTTGCATACAACAGATGAATGGTTTAAGGAACCAATAGCCAAGATTTCCACAACCATTAATTGATAGGTATTTGGTATTTTTCTTTTTTTTTCATTTGGACATATCATGGTTAATATGTTTTCTTAAAAGACTTGTCTCATTCCTCTTAAAAGAATTGTCTCGTTCTTCCTTGAAATTGTCAAAGTATTTTATTAGTGAAAGGATGGGATGAGAAAATTCCCTTCACTTGTGAAAGCATCACACATGACATCCAAATCACTTTGGGAAGGAATTATACATATGATCCTTTCCTTGTATTGGAACTCTAAGTCAAATTGCAAATAAAGGTTTGTTGAGTTGAGTTCTTTTGTCATCCAAACATTGTTATCCAAACATTGCATAGTAACATGGTAACATTGTTCATTCTATGGGGAAATAGTTCATAGATTGAGTAATCAATAAATGCACTCTTAAGGAGTTAGAGAGGGATGAATAACAAAACAATATCAAATTTTCAACCTTCTTCACAATGAAATAATTAATTTAAAGTGGATATTGACTCTCAATGGGGTCAATTGAATTTTTAATCAATTGGATATTTTAATGGAGCAACTATGTGTTTGTTGATTGTCATATTGTAGAGAAGATGTTGGTTTTTATGCATCCTTGATAGAGTGCAATTGTTTACCCACTATTGGAAATGGATTTGGCATTACGAAGAAAATAACCAAAGCATCCTTTCATTCTTTTTGGAGAACAATGAATGTAGATATTTTGCACCTACAGAGTTGGAGTGTGTCACTCAATTGACACCTAAACCTAGAGAAAGGAAAGCAAGAAAAAGCCAAAACTTGAATTAGGGAAGGATAGGAAATCCATGTGTCTCTTCCTAGTGATAAAAAAATAGAATCCAAGAAGTCAAGTCCTAAAATCAAATATGAATATAGAGTTCTCAGTGATAGAATAATTGTAGAGTTCAACTGGTGGTTCCGCTCTTCAATTTTACATTGATTTTAGAATCTTTGAAATCCATTCAGTACATTGAAATATTTTCATAAGACTGAGAATTATGACCAAAATTTTAATTCCATAGAGGATCCATGTTGGTGAAGTGAGTGGGATATAAGTCCCTCATTTATGGATCACATCACAAATTGTTGTTAAACAATAATAAAATTGTTTCATTTTTTTTGTGATGACAAAGATACAATACCTTCACCACCTATAGGTCAAGACAAATTTCCTAGAGTATGAAGGGGAGGCTCTTTGTAGAGGGATTTGTTTTGAAACCACAAGAACATATGAAAACAACCAATTGAAAAACAAATATGGAAAAATTGTATGATATCACAGAATGCATTAAAAAACAAAAATTTTGAGAATGAAGGCATGATATTTGTCAATACTCCCATGAATTAACAAAACGAAATGTCACATTTCTCATTGAATCCATTGAAAATAGTTATGAGAAAAAATGTCCAGGAGAATTGAGAATGCTTTCCTCTTAATTCACCAACCAATCACATGGATAGTGAGTGACTTATGGTGGGGCACATAGCCCCTCGCTCTTTTATAACTGGATTTAGAACTTGTGATGGGATAGTGGGCCCTCCAATCCCTCCCATCCTTTCATAGCCTAAGGGAGCACATGAAGTCTTCAAGTCACTTATTTACCTATTTTCCTTTTTTCCTACTAGTGAGTTCAAGTGCCTTGGGCATCAATATAGAGAAACTTGATTGAAATTTGTAGAAAACAAAAATTTATTTAATAGTATAAACATAATGTTGCTTGATCTTTCTAGAGATAAATTGTGTGTAGAATTCTTTGACCTCGTTATTTAAGCATCTTAACAACAGTTCGCTTCATATCCAATTTACTATGTAAATAAAAAATGAAATCTCTCTCCCCATTTTGGATGTTCTCATCACTTGTCTCCCAAATAACACTCTCACCCACCAAGTTGGAAAAAAATTCACACCCAACAATAAATTTATACCCATTCTCACCATCACCTTGCCCAAAATTTTGTTGTTCTAAAAACTCTCCTTACTTGAGCCATTCAAATTTACGATCCTCATTTCCTTGAGAAATAAAATGAAGGAATATCCATCAATACTGAGAGGAGGGGGTGAATTAGTATTGCCTATTTTTTCTTATTAATTTCACCAATATTAAGAACACACATTAATTATTCAATTAAGAAATATATGATGAACAAAAAACCTTATGAACATAAGATTTTATCGTGGAACCCAACAGGGAAAATCACCAATTATTTTCTCATTAATAAACTATTATTTTACAAAACTGTTTTCAAGCTACAACTTGATGTAGAGACTTTCCCCAAGTTTCTTCAGCTACTACTTAATGGATGCTACCACACCCCATTTACCAGCTACAACTGGAAGGAGGCTACCACCCCCTAGTTTATCAGCTACCACTGAAAGGATTCTCCCACACCTTATTTACCAGCTACAATTGGAAGGAGACTTCGACCCCCTGTTTAGTCAGCTTCAACAGACAAGGAAGCACCGACTCCCCTTGTTCACCAACACTAACTGGTAGGAGGCTACAACCCCCTATTTAGTCAAATACAACTGAAAAGGAAGCACCTACTCCCCTGCAGGCTCCAACCTACCCTTGCACCACCCAAACACCCTTATTTTCACAATGTAATTCAATATCTTCTTCTCTTCATTAAATTTGACTCATGCAACCATTAACACAAGTCCTATCAGATTTGACCTTTTGACTTCGACTTGTTTTTCCTTGCTCCACCATTCCACCCTTTATGCAGGTTATAACATTTATAACACTTTTAATGTACTCTATTCAAACAACCAGAGATACTATAAATTCTTCAAGTCTTATTAGAATCATTAACTGGTGTACTTTCTACTTGTCTGCTGCAACCTTTGCTTGTATGGTCTTTTGGTTATCTGCAGTAAAACTTCATCTCTTTCTCTTTGGATTTTTTCATTTAATATTCAATGAAACTGCTGTAGTCCAATAAAGGTATTCTATGTCAAATACTAGATTTCATAATTGCTTCTCTGTCTTCTTCTTTTCTTGATCTTCAATAAGACATTGACATGCCCATTAGAACCAACAATTCTTCATCTTGAACTCTGCTTCTGTTTTGATCTTATTATCTGAATTGCAAAGACACATTCTTCTCAACACTCTTCCTTGTTTATATAATAGTCAAAATAGTGTGAGAGTGATACACTGTGTCCCTTTGTTTTGAACCATCACACCTCTCCATTTAATTAACCATAATCACTATTTTATCATTTTTACTGTGAAGGATTTTCATAAATTGATCATAGTTATGGATCAATTTCATCCTCTTAACTCAATCCCGAATCCCTGCAATTTATTTACAAAAACCGAGTTCTGCAGAGGTGCTTCCTTCAAACCATTACATGTTACTGAGTGATACAAAACCATGGGATTTATCAACTTTAGCGACGTATTATATTCTACCTTTAAAAATATTATTCTATATGACCAATGACAGTGACCAAACGCTAGGCCAAATGAGTGCTTGAGTGCTTATCAATTCAATGGTCATGATTTAATCCTTACACTCATCCTTTCATTTCTTAATCCAATGGCTAGGAATTAATCAAGCATTGAGATGGATGTCCACCATTTACTTCGCGACTTCATGCTTCGCGTGAGTGTGAAGTGCAGGCAGGGTAGTGGAGTGTGGTGGCTGACCACGGAGGTGGTATGGATGAGTGGTTTGGCAGTTTACTTAGAGGGGAGGGGGTAGGTGGTAAGTGGTAAGGAGTGAGGGGGGTCTGAGTTAACAGGAAGGCGACACGTTATGAGGGCATCACTTGGGAAAAAACCACCAACTCAGACCCCCCCCCCACCATTAAAGGTAAAAAGGTTGGGGGGGTCCGATATTCCATGTCGACCATATATCTAAGCACCTGATGATCGACCGCTGAGATTAGCATGCCCTTCAACACAAAGTGCCAAAACTGTCATGTCACCACCAAACTTAGGATAAAAGAATTTTATGGGTTTTTGCAATTTACCCTTTCTTCATTTTGTCACCAACAGTATATCTATTTGGCGAGTGACCATCAACAGTTGATGTGGGTTGTGGAACCAAAACTTGTGAGTGATTCAATTCTTCACCCAAGTTCTGCATGTGTATCAACGGTTTTGATCTGATCTGATCGTTGACTAGTCCTCCAACAATTCTTCTAAGATTTATTGTGCCATCTCTTTTGAGCTTTGATCTTCATTCACTCACCCTCCTGAGATCTTATCTCTGCATATCATCATATTGTAACTTTTATTTTCATTTGATAACTTTCCTGAGCTTTAATCTCTACATATCGTCCAACTATTTGACATCAACCATTATATGCTAACAAAATAGTGTTGATATCAATGACAATTTGTCATACCAACTTATCATCACATCAATGATATCGATTGTTGACATCAATGACAATATATTAATGACACTATATCCAACAATCTCCCCCTTTGTCATTGATGGAAACATTCAAACTTCATACTGAATCTCCCCCTAAGATGTTGCATCTCTCCTCTGAAGTTATTCTCCCCCTTTGACATCAATGGAAAATGGTTGCTTCCCTTATGGTAAAGCTATGTTTGTTTGTATACTTCTGACCAAAATTTAAAAACATATAACTCCTCCTGCAATCATACTTTTCCTTTCATACTGAAAGACTCCTTCTAACTTTGATTATTGTCTCCCCCTAATTTGGTGCCAATTTCTGCATTTTTTATATTTTTCTTTATATTTTATTTTTCTATTTTTGAGAGATTTAGGTTGGAAGAAGGATTACTCCCAACATTTTCTTGAGATATTCAAATACATCTCTGCTTAAGGGTTTTGTGAAAATATCTGCCACCTATTCTTGTGTTGGAACACATTCCAATCTAATGTTCTTATTTTCAGCCTAATCTCTTAGATAATGGTATTTTATGGGAATGTGTTTTGATTTGGAGTGTTGAACAAGGTTCTTTGAGAGACTTATCGCACTTGTATTATCAAAGTGGATAGTAGTAGGTTCTTCAAATACTATTTTGATGTCTTGTAAGGTTTGTTTCATCCACTCCACTTGTGTGCAACATTCTGCTGCTGCAATATACTCAACTTCAGTGCTAGACAATGAAATTGAGGAATGTTTCTTGCTTATCCAAGATACCAATGATTCTCCCAAAAAGAATGCTCCTCCACTTGTACTTTTCCTGTCATATACACTACTTGCCCAATCTGCATTTGAATAGGCTTTTAAATTGAATGAATCCTTGCTAGGGTACCACAAAACAAGATCTATGGTTCCTTTCAAATACCTAAAGATTATTTTTACAGCTTGAACATGGCTCTCCTTTGGTGATTCTTGGAATCTAGCCACCATCCCAACTGCTTGCTTGACATCAGGTCTAGAAGCTGTTACATAGAGTAAACTCCCAGTCATTGATCTGTCGTGTTTTGGATCTACAACATTGGACTCATCTTCCTTGCTTAGTTTTCATCCAACTGTCATAGGTGTACTAAAAGGTTTTCAATCCTCTAACTAGAATTTCTTAAGCATATCTTTAACATACTTAGACTGATGTATAAAGAATCCTCTTCTGGACTGTATTATTTGTAGTCCTAGAAAGAAATTCAGTTCACCAAGAAAAGACATTTCAAATTCTTGTTGCATCCTCCTAGCAAAGTCCTTACTCATTTTTTCATCATCACTGCCAAATATAATATCATCAACATATACTTCCACAATAATCATGTTATTACCAACAATTTTACAATAAATATTGTTGTCTACTGATCCTCTTTTGAGGCCTTGTTTTTGTAAATAAGAATCTAGCCTTGCATACCATGCTTTGGGTGCTTGTTTTAGCCCATAGAGTGCTTTATTTAATTTACAGACATGGTCTCCTTTGTTTAATTTGAATCCTTTTGGTTTCTCAATATAGAATTCATCTTCTAAGTTTCCATTGAGAAATGCTGACTTGACATCCATTTGGTACACTTTAAATTTTTTGTAGTTGGAGAAAGCTAAGAACATCCTAATTGCCTCTAATCTGGCCACAGGTGCAAAGGTTTCTTCATAGTCTACTCCTTCAACCTGAGCATATCCTTTACATACTAATCTGGCTATGTTCCTGATTGCTTGGCCATTCTCATTCATTTTATTTTTATACACCCATTTAGTTCCAATGACATTTTTATGTTTTGGTCTTAGAACTAGTTCCCAAGTTTGATTTTTTTTTCAATTTGGTCCAATTCTTCATTCATAGAATTGACCCAGTTCTCATCTTTACATGCCTCTTTGATTGTGCTGGGCTCAATTTGTGACACAAGTGCTATTTCTGTTTGATACAACAATTGTCTTTTTGTGTGCACTCCATCACTCTTGTTTCCAATAATCAATTCTCTTCTACTTATTCTACTTGTGTACCAAATGACTCATCATCATATTCATCTTCACTGTCAAGTATAGTTTCTTGATTTTTGATCCTTACCATTTTAGATCATCCACCTTGACATATGCACTCTCAACAATCTTTTCTAGTCTAATATTGTAGCATCTACATGATTTCTTGGTAGAAGCATATCCAGGAAAGATTCCTTCATCAGGTCTAGCGTCAAATTATTCGATATTCTCATCAAGCCTTTTGATGTAACACTTACTTCAAAAAACCTTAAAGTAATTTACCGAAGGAGATATTCCAAGCAATGGTTCATAAGGAGTTTTATTATTATTAATCATGAGATGACCTCTGTTCAAAATTATACTACTGTGCTTACAACTACCCTCCAATATCCATCAGAAAATTTTTCTTCATTGAGCATAGTCTTTGCAGCGTTCTGGAGATCTCCTTTTTTTTTTTTTTTTTTGAGAAGGAGTTTCAATGTACCATTAAAATAGGATTGAAATATTTCTAAGATAATAATCACTCAATTCTTCTTGATGTTCTTCTGTTGGAGATTCATCATCCACGTCACTATTATGTGCACCAAAAGCTTCTTTATCTTTGTCTAGAGATAATTACTTATTAGAAGTTTCACCCACCAAACTCCTATTATGAACTTCATCAATTTCAGGAGCAATATATTCATCATCTTTCTTGTTTGGTACTTCAGATTTTATTTTCCATATCTTATTTACTCTTCTTGTCATATTGTGTGAATCATTTCTTATTGACTGTCTTTTTGAGTTCCAACAGTCATGGGATTTGTGTTCATATCCACCACAACTGTAGCATCTCATAGTGTAAGAATGTGTAGCAATATGTCCAATAATATTGCAGTTCCAACATCTTATATTGTTGTTGAACCTACCAATTTGTTTTTTTCCATGATGCCTACAATCCAAGGCTTTATGACCATATTCATTACAAAAAAAACAATAACCATTAAAAACACTCTCATACTTCCTCTGATTCATCCATGAAGGTGTCTCTCTTATAAACTTACTTTGAGGTGTATGAGTAGCTTCAAGATGTGTTCCTTGATATGATCTTTTAAATATTCTAGTGTTGCTTTCATTATTTGAACATGAAGGACCTGCATCATACCTTCTTTCCATTTTTATAAATGAAAGACTTGCATCAAACCTGTCTTCACACTTTACAAATGAAGGACTTGCATCAAGTTTCTTAGGATTACTAATTTCTTCCTTATTGTAGCCAAGACCAAATTTTTCATTTGGTGATATCTGAATATCCAAGATCTCATCTAAGATCATATATTTATTCAAGAACTTGACTTTGGTGTTTGACTTCTCAACCTTCTTTCTAAGATTCACAACTTCTGCTTCCATCTTATGACATGATTCTTCCCTTTTGTTCAACTGGTTCCTCACCACCTCCTCTGTTCTTTTGGTTTCTTCAAGTTGGGTCTTCATATTGACATTGCTTTCTCTTAGTTCTTTTAGATCTACAAGGATTCTACTAAGTTCATCATCTTCCTTCTTTTCTTCTTTTACTTGACTGATTTCATCCTTTAATTTCTCAATCTCCTCTTCTTTTTCTTCTAGTTGAATGTTTTGCTCAGATATGATTTTTTCATTGTCTTTGAACATTTCCTTTATTTCCAAGAAATGATTTTGACTCTTTTCAAGAAATTCTTTAGTGTAGTCATGAAGAAAACTATAGTCTAAATAATCATGGTCATAGTGGTATTCATAAAGACTCCAATCAACTTTCTGTTTGACCTTAGATAGTTCTTCTTCTACTTATTTCATGGGATAAATGCTAACAACACATTCTTCTATTGTGTCTAAATCTTCTTCTTTACTTGCAGGGGAGATTTTAATATCAACATTATTGCAATCGAAAGATTGTGGAGAGTCTTTACCTTTATTAATGGTCGAGTCTTCTCTTTTGATTTCATACATCTTCATGGGAGGATGAGCGGATTCTTTGGAGGTATCATCACAACACATTTCATCTTCAACATCAATATGAGTAATATGACTTGAACCTTTAACCATGTGTACTTGTTAATATTCAAGAACAAATTCGTTTGAAGAAATTCTTTGTAGACTGAGAACTTGATCAAGGGATTTAGTCCCTTTCTTGAATTTTTCAATAGTCTTAAGTTGATCCTTTAGTTGTTTACACATTTGTTTATATTTTCTCACATCATCCAGATCACACTCAAGATCAGCTTCAAGATTGACTTTTTCTTCAATATCTGAGTATTCTTCAAAAGAATATTCATCACTAGAATTGTTGTAAACTGAACTTTGTTTTGATCGAATTGATTTATTAGAATTTTCTTCTGAGTAGAGGTCTTTCATCTTGTCCCAAAGTTCCTTTATGGAATTATATTCACCTATCTTCTATTTTACATCGTCAGGTAGTCCATCAAGGATTGTATTCATTTCTACTGAGTTACTTTTCTTGGCTTTCTTTTGAGCTGGAGTCCTTACTCTACTTGGTGGGAAGTAATCAATGATCAATGAATTCCATACATCATGTCCTAATGCTTTCATATGACTTTCCATTATTGTACTCCAAAATATGTATTCTTCTCTTCCAGGTATTGGAGTTCCACTCTCAGTGTAAATATTTTGTCCATCCATGTGTGCTGAATTTGATCTTCCTTTTAGTTTGTTGGACTGTTATTAAAGGAACCTTTCTTTGATACTAATTGAAGAAATATCCAACAATACTGGGGGGGTGAATTAGTATTGCCTACTTTTTCTTATTAATTTCACCACTATTAAGCACACACATTAATTATTCAATGAAGAAATATATGATCAACAACAAACCTTATGAACACAATATTTTATCGTGGAACCCAGCAGGGAAAACCACCAATTCGTTTCTCATTAATAAACTATTCTTTTACAAAACTGTTTTCAAGCTAAAAGTTGATGGAGAAACTTTCCCCAAGTTACTTCAGCTATGAATGAAGGGATGCTTCCACACCCCATTTACCATATACAACTAGAAGGAGGCTATGACCCCCTAGTTTATTAGCTACCACTCAAAGGATGCTCCGGCACCCTATTTACCAGCTACAACTAGAAGGAGAATTTGACCCCCTGTTTAGTCAGCTTCAACTGAAAAGGAAGCACAAAATCCCCTTGTTCACCAGCACCAACTAGTAGGAGGATACAACCCCCTATTTAGTTAGCTACAACTAACAAGGAAGAACCTACTCCCTTGTAGGATCCAACTTACCCTTGCACCACCCAACCAACCTTATTCTCACAATGTAATTCAATATCTTCTTCTCTTCATTGAATTTGACTCATGCAACCATTAACACAAGTCCTATTAGATTTGACCTTTTGACTTCGATTTGTTTTACCTTTCTCCACCATTCCACCCTATATAAACCACTAATATTAGCGTTCCCTTTAACAAAAAGTGCCAAAACTGTCATGTCACTACCGAACTTAGGCTAAAATCATTTTATGGGTTTTTGCAATTTACCCTTTCTTCATTTTGTCACCAACCGTAGATTTATTTGGCGAGTGACCATCGACGACCGATGTGGATTGTGGAACCACAAAATTCAAGTGATTTAATTCATCACCCAAGCTCCACATGCATATCAACGGTCTTGATCTGATCTGATCATTGACTAGTTCTCCAATGATTCTTCTGAGATTCATCGTGCCATCTCTTCTGAGCTTTGATCTTCAATCGCTCACCCTCCTGAGATTTTATCTCTTCATATCGTCATACTGTAACTTTGATTTTCATTTTCTAACTCTCCTGAGCTTTAATCTCTTCATATTGTCCAGTTGTTTGACATCAACCATTATATGCTAATAGAGTACTGTTGATATCAATGACAATTCGTCATACCAACTTATCATCACATCAATGATATCGACTGTTGACATCAATGAAACTATATCCAACATAAAAATGCCACCTAACTAAGGCCCTTATGGATAATGGTTATTCAATTTCTCAATTCAACCAAGCATTTCTCTTAGCTCACCATTCTAAATTTAAAAATTCTCATTCCCCTTCCCCGCCATTAATTCTCATTTTTCTTTCCTTTATCCAAGGTACTATATATCATATCTTTGGCCAAAAAGAATATTAAAACTCTCTTTAGACTCCATAAAACCCTTAAATATTTTCTAAGAACAGTTAGGATGAATCTAACCCCATGCTTGGACAAGGATAAACCTTCATAATCCTATTACTCCTCTGACA
The DNA here is from genome assembly GCA_900067695.1 of Picea abies. Taxonomy (NCBI): domain Eukaryota; kingdom Viridiplantae; phylum Streptophyta; class Pinopsida; order Pinales; family Pinaceae; genus Picea; species Picea abies. Next base: position 12,612 of record CBVK0100020496.1, on the reverse strand, counting down.
TTGGAAATTGAAAAACATCATAATAATTTTAATTGAGAAGATCGCTGCAAACTTAGCCAATCTTGGAAACCCACTATTCATCGTAATGATAACTATCCCCTTTTCTTTGATTTTGATTTCTTCATTTAATTTATAGCTTCTCTCATTGGCCACTAATGTTATTCTTTATTTTTTAATTTTTTACTTTTTTACTTTTTTACTCCTCTCCTCCTTTTTAGCCATCTTGACCTTTTTCTTAAGGTTAACATTAATTATTTTTTCACAATGTTAACCTTAATTTTTATCCTATAAATAACCGCCTCAAAAATATTTTCTATTCTTATTTCATCTTTATTTGTCATGACTCATGGATGGAGTGTCCATTCAAAACATTTAACAACCTTTCAAATTTTTTTATACACAATTTATCTACAAAAATCTTAAGCAACCTTATAATTAACTATGAAAACCAACACACCTTTTTTTAAGCTAAAAATGGAAGAAAATTTCTATTTATAGACAATAAAAGTACAATCCCACTAGTAAGGGCCTGTCATAGAGGAAAATAGGACCCTGAACTGATAAAAGTATAAATAGGCCACCCTAGGATTCTGAGATTGGGGATGCCAAAATGGAAGCCAGCCTTCACAGAGACACATAAGATAAATTGACCAGTATGAGATAGTTCAAATAAATCCACAGTGCCCCTTATGAAAGAGCCAAAAGTGGGGGTAGATCCACAAAAACCCATGTGGAATTAAAGTAGGATAGAGACGTAGAACCAAAAAAAATTAAAAAATCCAAAAATAGAAGATCAGAACTCGAATTATGGATTGTGGAGATCCCCCTGGTATCCTAGATGCTCATTGAATTCAGAGTCATTTCCAAGATTTTCCACCACCTCTCTTGTTATTTCTTTGTCCTATATTTGGATTGGGAATCCCCGCATTCCAGTAGCATGCTAGTGTTGGGTCTCTTGTCAAACTCTGAACTTGATCTCGAACTATGAGTGAAAAAAGAGATAAAATTTTTCGTTGAGAATTTAAATCACCTTGGTGGTATAGTAATTATCCCTTTTGGCCTAAGCTACATCCCGGGAAACCATAGCTTTCATTATCCAATACATTTATGCTAATTAGAAGTATCTAGTTTCTCTGGTACGAGTGTATTTAGTGTCCTCCACCCAATACTGCACCTCTCTAACAATGTTCGCATAGGAAGTTAGGTGTCGATGGCGCCTAACAACTTCCTCAATACCCACTACATGATTCTTCTCTTTATCTATGCTTAGGTGTTGGTACCACATCTCAGTCATCCAAGCTACATGGGGTTCCCTTGACCAAGTAGCCGGGCGTTTTGACAAAGAAGGCTCTGATTGTTTACCTTTTGGTCATGCCCTCTTCTTGGCCATGATTCGAGAAGTTTGAGGCTTTAGATCCTCTCGAGATATATCCTGGATGGATTGAAGATGATATTGGTCCCAATTCCCTCTGTCAAAACAGAGAGAGACAAAGTGCATTAGAGGGATCTTCCTGATCTTCGATCAACTTTTGCACCTCTGTGGTTCAAATTAGTTTTTCTTTCTTTTCTTGGATCGCCTGGAGGTTCCTTTAATAACCCAATAGGCATGCCCGAAGAGGGCTGAAATCCCTAGGTCCCAAGTTCCTTTACTTCTTTCCATTAATCATGTCACATGGCTCGACTAGTAGGTAGTTGTACCTGCCATCCTTTCGATCTTCTGCTCATAACTAGCTGAATTAAGAAGCTTCTCTATTCTCTAATTTTGACACGAGCTCCCAAATTTTTTTCCTTCCTTACCATGATGGTGTCACTTATCCTCAATCTACATTAATGACGCTTAATATTGCCCATAAACTCCCCACAAAATAGTATGAGTGCTTCTTGAGAAGCCAGTGCACCAGCCATCTTCCATTCATCCTTGCATCAAATTATTGCGTGATATTGGGGTGGTCGATATGAACACCAACCCTTACTAGGAAGTGATTTATCTTGACATGGAAAATTCCACTAGAGTCACAGGGAATGGTAATTTCCTTCATCTTATCGTAGATCCAGGTGGCATTGGAGGGCGACTCTAGATCACTAGCTAGTCCCATATTGCTTGGTCTTTCGACAACTTCCATGTTCCTTTGTGTTGAGCCTCCACCTATTGTCGAATTCCATTCCTAGCACATCACATGTTGTTTGATGCCAATGTTTCTTAACCTCATTGATTATTTCCAAGGAGGGCCTTCAGTGGGGTCCCCCAAATTCCACTTCGTCATTTGGGAATGTTGTTGGACACTTGCATTTTCCAAGTGTTTTGCCACTGCTTTGGCGCTTTGACGAACCTAGGAAGGAATTAGCACATGGAAGTGTTATATCAAGCTTGCGACCTCTGTCCATACATACGATAGTCTCTATTTTGTAGATATTTTCCCTGGGTTTTCCCCCTCTCTCAGGGAATTTAGAGATGATATGATTAGGAGAGAGTCTCCTTCCACCTACAGAGTTGAAATACCCTGGTGCTTTGATAATTCCATGCCTCTGATGAGTCCTTATAGCTCTGACTCATTGTTTGAGTTATATCCCAAATTATTGGTGAACATAGCCATGATTCTCCCATCTGGATATCTTAACAATGCCCCCACACCAGATTTCTTGGGGTTGTACATGGATACTCTATCTAAGATCATCTTGGTTGCTCCTTTTTTCGGAGGCTGCCAAGGTTGGTGTGTTGCTTTTGTTTTTCGGGGAGGAGTTTTGGGAGCTTGCTGGAAGGCCAAGTTGAAATTCCAGTGCCTAAATATGTCTTCTTCCCCCACATGCACTATTCGATTCTCCACTGACCAGGTACTCACAACGATGGATTCCTGGATGTTTTATTTAATTTTGTTCCACACTCCCTCAATAGATATGGAATTTTGCTTAAAAATTTGTCTATTTATTTCTTTCCACAGATTCCACATCGTCATCCTAGGAAAGATATCCCAAGATTTATTCAGGATAGGATTTTGGAGAGGATTGATTAACCAATGGATAATTATATTTGTTGGATTTTCTATGTCTGTCCCATCTCTCCGAAAAATTATTGCCCCATAATCCCAATTCCTTCTCACTTTGTCGCATGAGAAGAAGATATGGGAGAGGGTTTCCTCCTGTGTTTTGAAAATAATGTAGATGGATGGGCCTTCATACCCTTTTGATATTATTTTATCCCATGTCAACAGCTTTTGAGAAAGAACCAACCACATGAAGGTTTCTATTTTGGGCCAAATCCCTGGTTGCTAGATGCGCTGCCATTCCTACCTCCTATCCTCGTCTGACATGTTTGTTTCTTGCAAATATGCATATTTTACTTAGTATGTTCCCTCTCCTTTGTTTCCCCATCGTAGAATGTCTGGGTCGTTTATTGATTTGATCTCTCTGAGTGAAATGCCATATTAGATGCAATTTACGATCTCGGGGTCCATATGGACAAGCCAATCATCTAGATATTTCAATGTTCTTGTAATTTCATCTATTGGGGGGCCCATGCTCTCCCAGTACTGATGGACCAAGATCCATCCTTTTTCCCACATAGAGGTTATAGCACATTGATGCAGGAGCATTGTCAATATCCAAGCGAGCGTGGATGCAGAAGCCAACTGGGAAAAGCACAACACACATTTTGTCATGTTTTGAAATGTTTTGAAAGATTAAGAAGCAAATATAAATGTAATAGCTAGAAGCGTACTTGCATTTATGTTTGACTATTGTAAATAGATCGTGAGCGATTTTCTCTCATCTGTTAATGTAAAAGGAATTTAAGCCCAGTTAATGAAAGTAGGTAGGTTTGAATTAATAGATTAGATAGTTTTAGAGCATAGGAGGGAAAACGGATATAGACACCCTCATTCTTGTATCATTGTATCATTAGCACAAGATATAAGGAGAGGGTTGTAGCAGAGAGATGTAGAGAAAAACCCATGAACAGGAGCTTTGAATTAATATATGAAGCTTTGAATAAGATTTCATGGTGTTATGATGTTTTATGTTTATACATGGTGAATGGTATGCTTACAGTTGTTTTATTCTCTTTGTTATGCAATTTATTTAATACTGTGTTGAATGTATGATGTCATATTGAATGTTTGAAGTCTGAGAGAGAGAGAGAGAATGAGTTTCAATTGTTTCTCTTCCTGAGTGAGAATTTCCTGCAAGGAGTGCAGTGAAACGTCGGCAAGGTGTGCGTTGACAAGGGTTCTGAGTTTTATCTCAGAAAGATCAGGAGAGATATCATTGTTCTCATTCCAACAGAACTGTAGGTGGAGCACAGAAGCTCTGTAAGGTGTGCGCAGGCTATTCTAGACCTTAACCTTATCAACTAAGGTTGAAAGGTGAGAGACTACTGTTGCAGAGAGTGCACAGAGTCGAAGAGATCAAATACGTAGAAGTATTTGATAGATTACCGCAAGGAGTGCATGTAGGATTTCTTTCAAGGCTCGAAGTTGCCAAAGAAAGCTCAGGAGGGTTAACGCCTTTGAAGTGTTCAAAAAGAGATGGAGCGAAATCGCTTTGCAGAAACCAAGTTCAGACGAGGAACACTGGTTCACTTCGTGGAAGTCTTCAGGGAAGGAATGAGAGGTTGGAATTCTCTGTGGAGAACTCCCAAAGTTGCGAGGGTTGTGGGATTCTATGAAGCTGCAAAGAGGATAAGCATTGGATGAATCCACCCTTTGGGAGATGAGACTCAACGTGGATAGTTGATCATGATAGTGGAGCCGTCAGATCATTTCAAAGATTGTGGTGACAAGTGTTTTGGGGTCGAGAGTTTTGAATTCTCGGTACCCGGAAGCCCGAAATAGCAAGGACTGTCAGATCTAAAGGAAGAGGCACCATTTTAGAATTCAATATTTCGAAGTGGTAGGGGAACGATAGTCAGAGGCTTGTTCAAGTCCCAAAGGCTAGGAAGAATGACAGATGGTGAGAGTCCATGTCAGAGATAGAAAGCATTGGAGTGGACAGGTGGCGTGTCTTTTCAATAGGCAAAGTCAAACCTTGTTGACCATTTCGGGGTTTCGGAGGTCAAAGAGATGGGAGCCTTGCATCCTGATTCGTAAAGTTGTGAAGTCCAAAAACTGTGGATCGAAAAAAAATTCCATTGGAAGCCAAGCTTTGATGAACACATCGGGATTCAAAATTTCGGGTTTTGGAGGGTGTAGAGATAGGAACTCTCGACAACAGGGATTGCAGAATCACGAAACCTAAAATCCCGGTTCGATGTAGGGTGCGATGTTACTGAGATCAGGAGACTTGAGTGGTGATTTGTGGTTAATCACACAGGGCATACTCATAAGGACTTGTGGATACACTGTTGTGTGTGTGTGGAATTCCCTTTGGGGAAAATCAAAGAGTCAATCAGACTCAAGGGCAGATTTAGAACGATCTTGAGTGGACCTTGGCCTGAGGGTTCGGGGATCTGCATCAATTTTTGGTATCAGAGCTTGACTCTGTTTGTATATTGTAGACGTAGGAAGTAGGAGGAAGAAGAGTACTCTGATACACACAAAAATGGTGTCAGAGCTACAAAACAAGTTCTTTGCTTTCTGTAGCAGAGGAAAGAGAAACATTTACAACCATGCCACCGAGAAGAAGAGATAGACCAATGCCTGATCCAGCAGTGGAAAGAGAAATGCGTGAATTACGTGCCAGGCTTGATGCCATGGAGACAACATAGAGGCGCATAGTTGACGCTGGGGATATCAGTGAAGCTGAAAGTGAAAATGAAGCTGGACATGAAGAAGAAGTCGCAATTGAAGATGCTGCAGACAAACACCTATTCAGGGTTGTTGCAAGGATAGGTGCTAGAGAAAAGATGGACATTCCCATGTATGAGGGAAACCTGGATGTTGAAGAGCTTCTAGATTGGATTAGAGCTCTGGATAAATACTTCAACTATGAGGATGTCAAGGATGATAAGAAGGTAAAACATGCTATCACCAGATTTAAAGAGCATGAAACACTATGGTGGGATGAACTACAGGCTGACAGACGCTGCAAAGGCAAGCAAAAAATCAAAAGCTAGGATAGAATGGTTGCGAAGATGAAGGCCAAATTTATACCCAAATATTATCAGATCACTCTCTTTCGGAGGATGTAGAATTTGAGACAGAAGCTGATGTCAGTGAAAGAATACACTAAAGAGTTCTATAAGATAAAAATCAGAGTAGGTCATCAGGAAAGCGATGATGAAAAGGTTTCCAGGTACATGAATGGTCTGAGATATGACATCTAATATGAGATGAGCATGATGATCATTCAAAATGTGGAAGATGCTTATCAGATAGCTCTAAAAGCTGAAGAGAAGCTGAGCTAGAAGTAAGGTCAAAGAGACTGAGGCAGAAGTCAAGCTAAAGGAAAAAAAATTGCCCAAGACAGAACTTAGAGGCCTAAAGAAGAGGGAAAGAAACCTCAAACTCAACCTGAGAGAGGGGGAAGCTCACAGGGAAGATAGTATGCAGATAGAAATACTTTTCCTCGAGCTAGAGGAAGAGGAAGAGGCCGAGGAGGTGAAGTGAAATGTTTTGTTTGTGGGAAAAATAGACATAAATCTTATGAATGTCTAGACAGAAAGAAAGATGGTGGTGAAACTCACATTCCCTAATCTCAAGGATGGAATGTTGAAGTAGAGGATGATGAGGGCAGAAGATCCTTGATGATGAGGAAAGTTCTATTGAAGCCAGAAAAGGAGGTAGAGAACCCAGCCCAAAGGAACAGTCTGTTTTAGACTACATGCAAAACAAAAGACAGAGCATGCAAAGTCATCGTGGACAACGGTAGCACAAACAATCTCGTTTCTATAGAGATGGTGGAAAGGATGGAGTTGGAGACTATCGTACATCCAAGCCCATACAGAGTTTCATGGCTACAAAAAGGACATCAGGTAAATGTCACTAAATAGTGTTTAGTTGAATTTAAAATAGGAGGATATAAGGATGAAATATTATGTGATGTCATTCCCATGGATGTTTTTCATCTATTACTGGGTAGACTGTGGCAATATGATAGTAATGTAGTTCATGATGGGAGAAAGAACACATACACCCTGGAGAAAAATGGGAGGATGCACATGTTGTTTCCGATCAAGGACAAAGAAGTGAAACCAGAGGTGAGCAACACTGTACTTCTCATGAGTGGGAAGGAACTTCTTAATGAGGTTAAGAAGAAGGAAGAAACACAATTTATTGTGGTCAGGAAGCCTAGAATTTTTTTGACCAGTACGAGAATAGATGATTTACCAGAAGAAATCTAGGAGTTGCTGGAAGAGTTGGCTGATATAGTAGTGGACGAACTACCTTGTTCGTTACCACAGATCAGGAGTATAAGCCATCACATTGATCTTATACCTAGAGCTAGTTTACCAAACAAAACAACATATAGGTTGACGCTGCAGGAGAATGAAGAAGTTAAGAGGTAGGTCCAGGACTTAATGGACAAAGGATTGATTCGAGAGATCTTGAATCCATTCACTGTTCCAACAATGTTCAGCCCAAAGAAAGATAGAGGTTGGAGGATGTGTACAGACTCAAGAGTGATCAATAATATTACTATCAGATATAGATTTCCATTACCAAGGATGGACGATTTGATGGATTGCTTGAGTGGAGCAAGATTTTTTTCAAAGATTGATTTGAAAAGAGGATATCATCAGATTCGCATGAGAGAAGGTGATGAATGGAAGACAACATTCAAGACGAATGAGGGGCTGTATGAATGGCTTGTCATGCCATTTGGTTTAACGAATGTGCCTAGTACTTTCGTGAGATTGATGAAAGAAGTCCTGAAGGATTTCATAGGGAAATTCACCATTGTATATCTTGACGATATATTAATTTTCAGCAAGACTGAAGCAGAGCACTTAAATCATTTAGCCGAAGTGATGAAGATATTACAGCAAGAGAAATTTCTGATTAATATGAAGAAATCATCATTTATGAGGACATAACTCATTTATTTGGGTTTTATTATCTCTACAAATGAGCTAAAGATGGATCCAGAAAAGGTGAATGCAATCAAGAATTGGCCATCACCAAAAAGCATGTTTGAAGTTCGAAGCTTCCATGGTTTAGCTAGTTTCTACACGAAATTCATATGAAACTTCAGTGGGATTAGTGCACCAATGATGGATACGGTGAAGAAAAGACATAAATCTTTTCACTAGACAGAGGAAGCAGAGAAGAGTTTCAACCTGCTAAAGAAGAAGATCACTAAGCAACCAATTTTGGTTTTGCCAGATTTCAGCAAGACATTCCAGGTCAAGTATGACACAAGTGGATTTGAAATAGGAGCAATTTTGAGCCAAGATGACAGACCGATCGCATACTTCATTGAAAAATTGAATGAAGCGAAGATTAAGTACTCCACATATGACAAGGATTTCTATGCGGTCATACAAGCACTGAAGAAATGGAGACATTATTTGGTTCCCAAGGAGTTTGTTTTGTACAGTGATAATCATGCTTTACAATTCGTGACTCAACATGAGAAGTTGAACCAAAAACATGCTAAATGGGTTGAATTCATGCATAATTTTACTTTTGTAACTAAGCATATTTCTGGAACTGCTAACAAAGTTGCTGATGCTTTGAGAAGGAAATGTTTTCTTATGTAGGAATTTAGAGTCAAAACTTTGGGTTTTGATAACCTCAAAGAAATGTACAAGGATGATCCAGATTTTAAGGAAGCATATGAGGCATCTAAGAATCTAGTTCTCAGGGAGATAACCCAATGGATTGAATATATGATCCAGGATGGATTATTATTCAGGGGCAATCAACTATGTATTCCAAAATTCTCCATGAGGGAGAATTTTCTAAAAGAAAAATATAGTGGAGGATTGGTCGGACACTTCGGTCATGACAAGATGTTCTCAAAGTTTAATGGCTCATATTTTTGGCCAGGGATGAGGACAGATGTTAAGAAATTTTTGGACAGATGCAGGATTTGTCAGCACACAAAAGAGAAAAGGCAGAACACAGGGTTATACCAGCCATTACCCATACCTGAAGGCCGTGGGATGCAATGATCATGGATTTTATATTGGGACTACCAAGAACACAAAGAGGATATGATTCAATCCTTGTGGTAGTCGACAGATTTTCAAATATGGCACATTTCATACCATGCCAAAAAACCAGTGACGCAACTCATATTGCGAACCTGTTTTTCAAGGAAGTTGTTAGACTTCATGGCTTACCAAGGAGTATTGTTTCTGATCGAGATACCAAGTTCGTGGGACATTTTTGGAGCACTTTATGGAAGAAGCTGGGGATAGGTTTGTCATTTAGCTCAGCATGTCATCCTCAGATGGATGGGAAGACAGAAGTCGTGAATAAGAGCTTGGGAGATTTGTTGAGTAGCTTAGTGACTGAACACCATAGTCAATGGGATCACATTCTGCCATAGGCGGAATTTGCTTACAATGACTCACTCAACAGAAGCACAGGGAAAATTCCATTCCAGATTGTATATGGAATGAAACCAAGAGGATTTTCTGAATTGAAAGATTCAAAAAGAATGAATCCAGGAGTTCTAGTGCAGAGAATTTTGCAGAAGCAACAAAGGAGCTTCACAACAGAGTCAAGGAGCGATTGCATAATTTGAGCCAAGAATAAAAGCACAGAGTAGATCAACACAGACGAGAACTTCAATTTGAAGTTGGTGATCTAATTCTTGCACATCTGAGGAAGGAAATATTCCCAAGGGGGACATATAACAAACTAAAGATGAAAAAGATAGGACCATGCAAGGTCATAAATAAATTTGGGGCAAACACTTATGAGATTGAATTACTCGATGGGATTGGAATTTCATTGATATTCAATGTTGCGGATTTGTACCCTTATAGAGAAGCAGGAGAAAAGGATGAATAGACAAAGGACCAATGGACAGAATAGATGCCTGTAGATGAAAAATCACAGATGGAAGGCATAATTGACAAGAAGATTAGCAAAAAGACCAAGAGAAAAGAGTATTTTGAATACTTGGTCAAATGGAAGGGACATCCAGTTGAAGATGCCAGCTGGGAAGATGAAGCAGAAATTCAGAAGCATGGACAGACCGTGCAAGAGATCATGAACAGGAGTTCATGAAAATTTTCAAGCGAGGGAGTATGATGCAGGAGCATCGTCAGCAGCCAAGCGAGTGTGGATGCGGAAGCCAGCTGGGAAAAGTGCAGCACATGTTTTGTCATGTTTTGAAATGTTTTGAAAGATTAAGAAGTGGATATAAATCTAATAGCTAGAAACATACTTTCATTTATGTCTGTAAACAGATCGTCAACAATTTGCTCTCATCTGTCAATCTAAAAGGCATTTAAGACCAGTTAATGAAAGTAGGTAGGTTTTAATTAATAGATTAGATAGTTTTAGAGCATAAGAGGGAAAACAGATATAGACACCCTCATTCTTGTATCATTGTATCATTAGCACAGGATAGAAGGAGAGGGATGTAGCAGAGAGCTGTAGAGAAAAACCCATGTACAGGAGCTTTGAATTAATATATGAAGCTTTGAATCAGATTTCATGGTGTTATGATGTTTTCTGTTTGTACATGGTGAATGGTATGCTTACAGTTGTTTTATTCTCTCTGTTATGCAATTTCTTTAATACTGTGTTGAATGTATGATTTCATATTGAATGTTTGAAGTCTGAGAGAGAGAGAGAGAGAGAATGAGTTTCAATTGTTTCTCTTCTTGAGTGAGAGAAGTTCCTGCAAGGAGTGCAGTGAAACGTCCACAAGGTGTGCGTTGACAAGGGTTTTGAGTTTTATCTCAGAAATCTCAGGAGAGATATCATTGTTCTCATTCCAGCAGAAGTGCAGGTGGAGCACAGAAGCCGTGAAAGGTGTGCGCAGGCTAGTCTAGACCTTAACCTTAACAACTAAGGTTGAAAGATGAGGGACTGCTGTTGCAGAGAGTGCACAGAGTCAAAGATATCAAATACCCAGAAGTATTTGATATATTTCCGCAAGGAGTGCATGCAGGAGTTCTTTCAAGGCTCAAAGTTTCCATAGAAAGCTCAGGAGGGTTAACGCCTTTGAAGTGTTCAAAAAGAGACAGAGGCAAAATCACTTTGCAGAAACCAAGTTCAGACGAGGAACACTGGTTCATTTCATGGAATTCTTTAGGGAAGGAACGAGCGGTTGGAATTCTCTGTGGAGAATTCCTGAAGTTGCGAGGGCCATGGGATTCTGTGAAGCTGCAAAGAGGATAAGCATTGGATGAATCCACCCTTCGAGAGATAAGACTCAATGTGGACAGTTGATTGTGATAGTGGAGCCGTTATATCATTTTGCGGATTGTGGTGACAAGTGTTTTGGGGTCGAGAGTTTTGAACTCCCGGTACCCGGAAGCCAGAAATAACGAGGATTGTTGGATCTAAAGGAAGAGGTGCCATTTCGGAATTTGAGATTTCGAAGTGGTAGGGGAATGGTAGTCGTAGGCTTGTTCAATTTTCGAAGGCCAGGAAGAATGACAAATGGCGAGAGTCCACATCAGAGATAGAAAGCATTGGAGTGGACATGTGGCATGTCTTCATCAATAGGTGGAGTCAAACCTTGTTGACCATTTTGGGGTTTTGGAGGTCGAAGAGCTGGGAGCCTTGCATCTTGATTCATGAATTTGCGAAGTCCGAAATCTACGGATCAACGAAAAGTTCCATTGGAAGCCAAGCTTTGCTGAACACATCAAGATTCGACATTTCAGGTTTCAGAGGGTGTAGAGATAGTAACTCTCGACAACAGGGATCGTGGAATCGTGAAACCTGAAATCCTGGTTCGACGTAGGGTGCGATCTTACTGAGATTAGGAGACTTGAGTGGTGCTTTATGGTTAATCACACGGGGCATACTTGTAAGGACCTGTGGATACACTGTTATGTGTGTGTGGGATTCCCTGTGGGGAAAATCAAAGAGTCAATCAGACTCAAGGGAAGATTTAGAACGATCATGAGCAGACCTCGGCCTGAGGGTTCGGGGGTCTAAATCACACACTCAATTCCTTCCTGACTTGCTAGGGTTTGAAGTTTCTCACAAGTGTCATCCCAGAAGAGGGAGGTCATCCCATTATGAACTTCTCATAAAATTTCTTGTTGAACTAAATCTCAATTCTACTAGGCCGAATTCCAAATAAGAGAACCCAGACGAATTCCATCCATATGGATGAGGTCCTGAGGGTCTACCTCAGGGGAATGTTTTTTTCCACACTTTGGCCCTGAAAGCCTTTGGATTGGTGATCCATATCCACCATAATTTGTCTACTAGAACTCGACCTGCTTGCAGGGGATCCTTAATTCCAACCCCTCCACAAGTCTTGGGTTTGCAAAGTTTATCCCAAGATAATAAATCCCATTTTTTCTCTTTTGTGGCCCCTCCCCATAGGAAATACATCTGTAGGGTCAGGATTTTTTTCAGGATTCCTTTCGGAGATGCCAACGCTAAGAATAAGTATAGGGGCATGGAGCTAAGGGTTGATTTGATGCGCATAATTATACCAGGAAGATTCAAGAATATATGAGTGTAGTTCGTCAGCTTTGTTTCTAGTTTTTCCAAAATCTCTTGGTGAGATCGGAAGAGCGGTTCAGCAGGAATGCCG
>CBVK0100020495.1:0-38031 GCA_900067695.1 Picea abies | reverse complement strand
GAGATCGGTCTCGGCATTCCTGCTGAACCGCTCTTCCGATCTCACTAGCATGAAACATGGTAATGTTGCATGTCCAAGTTCATATTCAATATATAGAAGACAAAGGGATACAATTATGAAGAAAGGGTGCAATGAAGGGTTCTAGCCGACCTATCCATATAGCAATAGAAATGTAATAATTCAATATCTAGGGATTAATAAAGGGTTTTATTCCTAACATGGGGCTTTGTCTGAGGCTTAACATTCCCCTTCCCTTCAAACAAGTGGTGTCCTTAATACTGGATTAACCACGGGTGCTTCTGCATGAAGAACTCATCTTCCCATGTCGCCTCTTCGACTAGTAGATTCTTCCATTTGACGAGGTACTCTATAATTGCTCGATTTCTCTACTGCTTAATTCTTGTTTCAGTTTTTTTTTTTGGCTCTAGTATGATTTTCTCTTCTTCATTGATCTCTTGTAAAATAGTTTGGACTGGGATCTTGTTGTCGATGACCTTCTTTAAGCAAGAAACATGGAAGAATGGATGTACACATGAAGATGGAGGTAACTCCAATTTGTAAGCCATACTTCCAATCCTTTGCAAAGATGGAGGTAACTCCAATTTGTAAGCCATACTTCCAATCCTTTGCAAAACCTTATAGGGGCCACAATATTTGGGTGCTAATTTATTGTCCTTCTTTTGTTGCTTAAGGGACATTTGTTTGTATGGTTGTAGCCTCATAAATACCCAATTCCCCACTTCAAATTTACATTCACTGCAATGTTGATTTGCATGTTGTTTCATCCTATTTTATGCCATAACTTTAAATGTGTTGAACCTGCATAGAATAGATCTAGCTAGAAAATACTACACACATTTGCAGAGAGAAATTGAGAAAGAAGAAGAAGGAGAGAAAGAATAGAAGAATTCTCATTAACTGTTGTGAATAATGAATAATTTACACATGATATACTTTGTATAACTCAATGAATGCGCATTGGAGGAGAACCAATGTGCCATAGTGGTGGTCTAGAGTCATCTGGACACACACCAACAATTATGGTAGTGAATTTCCACCTAGTCTAGTCTCTTAGGCAGTTACGGGAGTGAACTGCCACCTAGCTGAGTTAACTAGTCAACCAGTCTTCAGTTAACCGACTCAACAGAGTGTAGTGAGGACTATATCAAGGAATCAAGGGTAATGCGCCAATCTGGTGATGATCCCAAGCCAAGTGCACATTAGCATAGTGATGATCCCAATGTTTCATGGTGATAAAACTAATGCAACATCTAGATTCAACTCAACTAGTCAAACTAAAGTGTGAACTGAAGAGAATATTCTCTAGGTGGAATATTATTTCCTAAAAAATAGGAGACTAGATAAATGACTAATAATGACTAATAAACAAGGAAAAACCTTAGGAAAAAGAAATCCTAGGTGTGTGTGAAGTAACTCCAACACCCCCCCTGAACATCATTATGGTGAAAATAAAGAATGGGTCCCGACAATGAGGCCATGTTAGGTACCCAGATAGAAAAGATACACTGAAATAAAGTGATGAAAGAGGGAAAATCTCATGGGAAACCCCCCCCCTCAAGGTACAATGTATGTAAAAAGAAGAACTACATTTTCTAGGCAATTGTGTCCTTCACTCCAAGATGACTTCACAGAGAATGAAACTTATGCTCAATGAATGTATTGGTGAAGATGTCTATTGTCTGTTCTAATGAAGGACAGAACTGTAGGTCAATGATCCCCTCATGTACTAAGTCCTGGATGTAGTGCATGTGGATCTCGACGTGCTTCGTCCACTGCCTCTGAACTGGATCTTTGCAGAACTTCAGAGTGCTCTGGTTGTCACACCAGATGATGATCGATCAATGAATTTGGATGCCCAACTTAGTGAGAAAATGTTGTAGCCACATAGCCTGAATGGTTATGTTAACTACCCCTCTGTACTCTACCTCGACTGAAGATAGAGCAATGGCAGCGTGCTTCTTTCTCGACCAACAGATAGGCCCGGAACCAAGACTGAGTAAGTAACCAGATGTGGACTTGCAATAAGTTCCATCGCTAGCCCAGTCAGAATCAGTAAACCCGATGAAATCTAATGTAGTTTCTATTGCATAATGAATCCCAAAGGTGATGGTGCCCTGTACGTATCGAAGGATATGCTTTGCAACTTTCCAATGTAGCTCATGCGGCTCCTACATGAACATGGAAACTGCACCAACTGCATAGGAGAGGTATGGTCTCGAGTGTGTGAGATACAACAAGCTCCCCACTGGTTGTCTATACAGTGTGTTGTCAACCAGTGGAGTCTCCTCGCCATCCTCAAGTTTGACTCCTGATAGGAAAGGAGTCAGAGCAGACTTGCAGTCTGTCATGTGAAATCTCTCAAGAAGATATCGTGCATAATTGGCCTTAGACAGTTTGATGCTTGATGCATCATGACTGATCTCGAGTCCAAGGAAGAAGTGTAGCAGACCCATGTCTGTCATAAAAAAAGCTGTCATGTAGAATCCTTTTGACTGCAGTAATCGTTGAAGTCGAGCAACCAATGATCAACAAATCATCAACATACAGAACTAAGAGTAGAAGTGAATCAATCGTCCTGAGCCTGTAGACATTCGGGTCTGATTTACAACGTATAAAGTTCTATGACAACAGGTAGGAGTCCATCTTGGCATACCATGCCCTCAGAGCTTGCTTGAGGCCACAAAGGGACTTCTTCAGTCGACAGGCTAAAGATGAGTCCTGCATAAATCTCTGGGGCTGCTCCATATAGATCTCCTTAGAGAGATCACCGTGAATAAATGCATTCTTCACGTCCATCTGATGGACTTCCCATCCCTTGGCTGCTGCAATGACAAGTGTTAATCGTATGGAATCCATCTTCGCTACTGGAGCGAAGGTCTCATCATAGTCAATACAATGCACATGCTGAAAGCCTTTGGCAACAAGCCTGGATTTTTATCTGCTAATCTGTCCATCCGCTGTGCTCTTGGTATTGTAGACCCATCTGCATCTGACAAGTTTCCTCCCAGAAGGAAGGGGAACCAAATCCCAAGTCTGGTTCTCAAGGAGGGAGTTGTACTCCTCTTGCATGGCGGATTCCCAAAATGGATTTCCAGCAGCCTTGCCATAAGACTGTGGATTTGAGGATCAATCCAAGAAAAGATGCCTGGAGGGAAATGGTTCAGTGGTAGTGAGTGCAACATGAGGCTCCTTGAAATCAGATAGAGCCCTCCTAGTATCAGTTGGATCACTAATGAGATCCCTGGCATCCTAAAGAGTAGTCTGTTCCCACTTGGGCATTTGCTTTGGCTCTGCAATTGCATATGGATGCTCTGACTCTACATCTGACTGTACTGACTCT
This sequence comes from Picea abies, assembly GCA_900067695.1. Lineage (NCBI taxonomy): Eukaryota > Viridiplantae > Streptophyta > Pinopsida > Pinales > Pinaceae > Picea > Picea abies. The sequence continues at coordinate 34,670 of CBVK0100020495.1, read as the reverse complement.
ATATTTGAATCATCTAAGTCCTCTGAATTAGAACTCTCATTTGAAGAAGAGTCGACATGTGCATGTTCATCATCTCGGACAGGTGGAAGAATGAAGGTGTTTGCATGGAGCTGCTGAGGGACATGTGAGACACTTTCCTCGAATTGGACACTTCGCTCAATGATGAGTCGGTCCGAGGAAAGATCAATAAGTCTATATCCCTTCACACCGTCGGGGTATCCAACAAAAATACACTCAGTGCTCTATGGATCAAGTGCCTTCCTCTTTTCAGAGGGAATCCGAGCCCATGCACGCAAACCAAAAATGCGAAAGTGGGTCACTTCTGGTTTGAGGCCGCTCCAAGCCTTGTAATGGGTCTTATCCTTGACAGATCTATGGGGAGATCTATTTTGAATGGATGTTGCACAATTAAGTGTTTCAACCCATAGTCTCTATGGTAGTGACTTTGCATGCAGCGTGCAAGATGCCATCTCCTTCAGAGATCTGTTTTTCTGCTCAGCAACTCCGTTTTGTTGTGGAGTATAGGGAATTGTGTGTTGCAACTCCATTTTGCTGCGGAGTATAGGGAACTGTGTGCTACAACTCCGTTTTGTTGCGGAGTATAGGGAACTGTGTGCTGCAACTAAATCCTTACCTCATGGCAAAGATTATGGATCTCATGATTGACATACTCTCCCCCATTATTAGTTCAGAGAACTTTGATCTTCTTTCCAGACTGTGTCTCTACCAGGGCTTTGAAATCTTTGAGGTGTTGAAAGACCTCAAATTTTTGCTTGAGAAAGTAAATCCATGTAAAACGTGAGAAATCACCAACAAAAATGTGAACAAACCTTGCTTTGTTGATAGATGGATGTGGAAAAGGACTCATGAGGTCACTATGGATCATATCTAAAGGCACAGAAGCTCTCTAAGACTTTCCTTTGTCGAATTTCTCTTGAGGGTGTTTTCCAAGAACACATCCCTCATATAATCCCTTGGAGAAATGGATGTTTGGTAGACCATCAACCAATATTTGCTTGCTAAGTTGTTGCATGTATATGAAATTCAAATGTCCAAACGTTTCGTGCCATATCCTGCTACTTTCATCAGCATGAGTAAGTAGTAAAGTAGAATCAGGTTCAATGAATTCAGCAAATGTATACAATCTAGACTGATGATTTACCTCACTGGTAGCAACCTTGGAGTTGGTTTGCATGTCATAGATGTCAACGACATTTGGTGTGAATATGACTTTCTTTTTGGTGTCATAATTTGTCATCTGATACACAAAGAGAAGGTTGATGGAAAGTTTGGGAACGTTCAACACATTCTCGAAGCTTCTATTGGTGAGTTCAATCCTTCCTTTGCCATTGACTTCGACTGAAGAGTTGTACCCCATCATAATAGGAGGACCTTTGTATGCATGCAATGAAGAATAGACTGATTTTGAGGAAGCCATGTGATGTGATGCTCATGAATCTATGATCCAAGCATCATGAGAGGAGTTGATGGTAATCAGGGCATGGCTAGAATTGCCTTTCTTGGGGTTCTGATCTTCTGGATTCTTCTTCTTGGCACCCTCAGGGATGCAATCTCCAAGGTTGTTTTGCTAAAGTATTTGAGACATTAGATCTATTTGTTTTTGAATGCATGCAGATTCTAGATGGAATCCTTTGTGACAGTACGTGCATTTCTCCCCTTTTCTTCCCTTTCCCCCTTTGGATCTGGAGGCATCGGTGAAGGGCTTTGTGTACCCTTCCTTCTTCGGATGTGCATGAGATTTCCTTTTGCCTTTATCTTTAGATTTATGATATTGATGGCTACCATCTTGCACAGTAAGTGCATGCACCTTAGGACCTTTGATTTTGCCCATGTTGATGAGCTTGGTTTGCTCTCTTGTCAGGGATTCGATAAAGTCCTCAAGAGAAGGCATCCTCCTGGTGGCTCCAGAGGTGAATCTAACTGAATGGAATGTTGATAAGAATACAGATAATTCAGGGCTAGGTTTGGAGAGAATGGTGAGAACCATTTGTTTCTCCTCCTTATATTTATCAACCCCGCAAGATTTGAGTTGCGATAGTAAATCCTTGAATTTTGTAAAGAAATCTTGGATATTGTCGAAGATTTTTGGATCTAATGTGAGCAGTTCCACCTCCAGCATGTGTCCTCTCATCTCATCCTATTTTCCAAAGATCCCTTCCAAGGTGGTCCAGGCTTCATTGGGAGTCTTACAGGAAGATATGTGAAAAAGGAGATCGAGAGAAATAAGACTGCAAATTGTTCTGAGTGCTTCATCCATTCAATTTAAGTACTTGGATTTTTCTATGGCTGATGTCGGTTATGTATATGTATTCAAGGATAACTTGTACAATCCTCTAGTTCTAAGATATATCGTTATTCTCTCCTTCCATGCAAAGTAGTTGTAAGGTGTAAGAAAGAATTCTTTTTGGAAATCCATCTTTCTGTTGTCTTCAATATTTTGTACCTGCAAAAAAAATTGGTGTAGATTTTGCTTAGCAATCCGTCGGCTTTGATACCATGTAAATGTGTTGAACCTGCACCGAATAGATCTAGCTAGAAAATACTACACACATTTGCAGAGAGAAATTGAGAAAGAAGAAGAATGAGAGAAAGAATAGAAGAATTCTCATTAACCGTTGTGAATAATGAATAATTTACACATGATATACTCTATATAACTCAATGAATGTGAACTGGAGGAGAAACAATGCAACATAGTGGTGGTCTAGAGTGATCTGGACACACATAAAGTGCCAAAAATGGGGACATTTTTTATGAAGCATGGAAGGATGTGTTGTACCACCATTCTACCAAGGGAAACCACTTGACCCATTATGTTTGTTTATCAGATGCAAAACAACGAAGATATCCTTCTAGACATTTATTCACAATCTTAGTTTTCCCAACATATTGAGGGTGGTAAGATTAGTTGTGAGCCAATTGAGTACCCAAATAGGAAAATAGTTGAGTCCAAAAATTTCCCGTGAAAATTGGATATTTGTCGCTTACAATAATCTTGGGGACTTCGTGTAGCTTTTGAACTGTTTCCTTAAATGTTGTGGCTATTGTACTTGATTTAAAAGGATGAGAAAGACAAAAAAAATGGGCATACTTTGTTAGTCAATCTACTACTACCATGATGAAATTATTTCCTTCGGATTTGGATAAACCTATAATAAAATCCATTGAAAATTCTTCCCAATGTTGACATGGTATAGCTAATGGTTGTAGGAGACCTAGAGTCTTGATTGTCACTCCTTTATTTAGTTGGCAAACCAAACATGCAAATACAAACTTTTGAACATCAGTTTTAAGACCTTCCCAGAAAAAATCCTTCTTGATCCCGTTGTATGTTTTCAAGAATCCTGAATGTCCTCCTATAGGAGAAGTGTACCATTCTAGAAGGACCTTCTATTTGAGTTGGGAATTCTTACATAACTATAAGTGATCATGATACCATAGCAAATCATTCTTCTATACAAAATTATCGATTGAATCGGGTCCTCATGTAGTTCTTGAATGATCTTGCATACATCTTGATCTTGATTCCATTCTATCCTTGCTTCTTCCACCCAATTATATTGCAGAATAGAAATAACACATAGTGAACCTTATGTTTCTTCTTCTTTCCTTGAAAGGGCATCTACCACAACATTATGTTTTCCTTTTTTGAAGATAATTTCAAAGTCATAACCCAACATATTTGTAACCCATTTTTGTTGCTTTTCTGAAGGTAATCGTTGCTCCAAGAAGTACTTCAAACTATCGTGATCCATTTTTACTTTGATGTGTCTTCCTATTAGGTAAGGGCGCCATTTCTGAACTGCATGTAGTATGGCCAACATTTCTTTTTCATAAATGGGTTTGAATAAGTTTTTTTCCTTTAAGTTGGTTGCTTTCAAAGGAAAGAGGCCTTCCTTCTTGCATTAAAACTGCACCAATTCCATGGCCCCATGCATCACACTCCACAATAAATGTTTTTGTAAATTCTAGTGTGGCCATGACAAGAGTTATACACATAGCCTCCTTGAGTTTTTCAAAAGATTTGGTTGCTTCTTCGGTCCAAGGAAATACTTCCTTCTTTAATAATGTTGTTAGAGGTGTTTCTATTTGACCATAGTTATTAACAAACTTGTGGTATTAGCCTGTCAATCATAAGAATCCTCTAAGTTTCTCCAAGGTTTTGGGAATTGACCATTCCCTCATAGATTTAATTTTGTTAGGGTCCACTTTTACACCTTCATGAGATACAATATACCCCAAATATTCCACTTGTTGGACCCCAAAGGCACACTTGGAAGGCTTTGCATAAAGTTTTTTATCTTCCAATAGTTGTAATACTTTGTTAACATGTTGTACATGCTCTTCCAATATTTGTTGTGGATTGGCATGTCATCAAAAAATACTAACACAAATTTTCTAAGAAAGGGATTGAAAATAGAATTCATCGAGCTTTGAAATGTTGAAGGTGCAATAGTAAGTCCAAATGGCATAACCAAAAATTCATAATGACCTTCATGTGTTCTAAAAGTTGTTTTAGGAATGTTTTCTTGTCTCATTATGATTTGATGATATGTTGAATGAAGATCCAGCTTAGTAAATAATTTTTCTCCATGCAATTCATCTAATAATTCATCGATGATAGGGATAGCGAACTTATCTTTGATGGTCATTTTCTTGAGTTGTCTATAATTTGGACACATATGCCATGAACCATCCTTTTTTGTAACCAACACCACTGGTGAAGAGAAAGAACTTTGTCTAGGTTGAATGATGCCATCCTCTAGCATTTATTGGATCATGCACTCAATCTCACTCTTCTGTGCATAGGGATACATGTAAGCCTCTAATGTGAATATCATGATCATGATCTCAAGCAGGTAGAAGACCCTTGGGAATTTCACCAAATACCTTGGAATGATTGTTGATAACTATTTGGAGATCTGATGGAGCAAAGGCTATAGATGTTTGAACATCAAGTGAGCACAATTATGCAACTACACCTTGGTGTCCCTTTTTGAGTAATTTTGTCATGCTATTAGAGCTTATCACTTTAGAGGGTTTCCCTTTGATACCTCTAATCTCAATTTCCTTTCCATTTGAAGAAAATCTCATGAAAAGATCTTGAAAATTAACAATCATTGTTTCCAGTGATTGCAACTATTGGACCCCTAACACAACATCAACACCCCCCATTTGGATGAAAATCATGGGGATATATAGAAAATACTCCCTCGTGTTGAGCTTAATACTATGTCATTTCCCTGAACAATTTATGGTACCTCTATCTGCAATCATTAATTGAAACTCTGGTGCATGATATACAAAGCAATTGAGATCTGTTGCTAATTTGTAATTGATGAAATTATGGGTACTACCGTAATCAATCAATATTGTTACCTTTTTATTTTTAATGTATCCTTGTATATTGAGGGTTTGTGGAGTATTGATGTCGACGAATGCATGTTGGAGTAATCTCTTCTAGATCTGGATTTGGTGGCAGTTCCAAGTGCCAATCTTCTTCCTCTTCACAATCTATGTATAATAATTTCTTCTCACCACATTTATGCCCCTTACTATACTTGTTGTCACAATTGAAACATTTTCGCTCTTCTTTAATCCATTTGTTTAGGTGCCAACCTTGTTTGTTGAGGTATGATATCTTCTTCCTCTTCACATTCTATGTGGAATAATTTCTTCTCGGTGCATTTATGCCCCTTACTGTACTTGCTATCACAATTGAAACATAGTCCTTTTGTTATTCTTTCATCCATTTGTTGGGGTGTCAACCTTGTTGGTTGAGGTACGCTTGTCTTATGACCCCCGAAATGATCTATGCTTGTTGTGTATGCTCCAATGGTAGACTTGTGTGTATCCTTATTCTTATCTCGAACATGACGAGCAAATTGTATAGCTTCCATAATATTTGTAGGATGTCTAAATAAAAGCTCATGTTTAATGTCCTCTTTTAATCCACCCATGTAAGCTTGCAACAATTGTTCATCACTAATATCACCTAAGTGCTTGAATCTTGTTAATTGGCTGAAGTAGTCTTGTTCCCAAACTTTCCCATATTGTGCTACTAAGTCTCTTGTAAATAAACCCCAACTATAATGATAAAGAGGGGGATGTCTTTTAACTAATTGATACCATTGATATAGCTTTGTCTCAAAGTTCAAGATTGTTATGTGAATACTTTTCTTATCATCTATAATATTATGCAATTCAAAGTATTACTCTATTTGGTTCACCCAGGTAAAGACTTTTGTTCCATCAAACTTATTTAATTCAATATTGGGAAAGTTGAATTTAGGACCCCCACTGTAATTAACTCCACTATTAGAGTTAAATCTACTGGAAAATTGCTTATTGTCAGTAGGTTGTTCAACCAGAATACTGCCCTTATTTTCATGATTTCCTTGCATTTTGATATTTCCTTTAGAGAGTCTCTCATTTAGAGCATGAAAGTTCATGGATAACATGAAATTTTGCAATTCCTTCATGGTTTTTTGTATTTCTTCTTTAATGCCATTCTTATTTTCATCCATCTTATTTTCCATTTCACCCATCTTTCTTTCCATTTCTTGAATTTTCTCTCTTTGTTTACCAAATCATTATTTTTTATTGAATTTTTACTCAACTCATTAAGTTGTTCCTCCAATTTGGACAACCTATTATGCATCTCATCATTTTCTTCATGAGTTATAGAAGAGACTTCTGGAGGTTTAATTGGCTTTGACATATTTTTTGGACCCATGTAGAATAATAATAATAATATTCCTTTTTTACCTCTTTATCACAAATTTTGAATCACCAAAACAGATATTCCAATAAAATGTTATGCCAATTGTAAGTTATGTACCTTTCAAACCCTTAATTTGGAGTTTTTCCTCTTGACAGACCTTCCTTTTGATGTATTTTTGCAATTTCAGCCCTTCTAAGTCTGAAATTTTGTCATGTAGTACTCTAGTATGTCCTCTCTACAATGCCACGGGTCTGACCAAATTTGGGTGTTCCAATTGAAATTTAGGGTAACTTTCCCAAACCTTGCTGATTTTTTGCCCTTCCAGGAGAGAGAACTTGCACAGAATGCCACACACACAATATTTTATATCTTATTCTGAAAATTGTACTGAAAACACTAAATTTTTTCCTCTTTCCAATGAAACTCGTCTCACTGAATTTGGATGCTTTTTGACGAAGATATGATGATTTTACCCAGAACACATGTTTGAGACTACTTAATAGGACTAGTCAGAAACCCTATCTTCCACAAGGTGTATATCCGAAATTATAATGACCCAAAAGTTGAAATTTTTACCACAGATGCATTTCTTTTTTCTCTAAATAACCTCCAAGTTTTGCTTTCTGAATCATCCCAACAATTTTTTATAGTAAACATTCTATAATGACTTGCTTGGAGAAGAAAATCCCTAGGATCTATGCTTTGATACAAAATGTTAATATTCAATGCCTTAAAAAATGATAAAAAAAGTCAATGAATTACAGTCCACTTCAAGGGGGAAACCTCTGTTTACAATCTATACATTTCATAATACAATATGAGATGAGATAAAATGATCCTAATACTAGGTCTCCTTGATATATATAGGAGACAAAGGGATACAATTATGATGAAAGGGTGCAATGAAGGGTTCTAGTCAGCCTATACATATAACAATAGAAATGTAATAATTCAATATCTAGGTATTAATAAAGGGTTTTATAACTAATATGGGGCTTTGTCTAGAGTTGAATAGATGGTATTACATACAACAAGTCGACATCATGCATACAGTTTCAAGGCTTAACACCTTTGTGTTACTCATTGGTTGATGGTGTGGGTTGGCACTTTGTTATATGTTTTGGATTTGGTATATATGGGGCATGTGGTATTTTATTTGGCATCCAAGCTTGCACATTTAACGACCATGGATTTGGTATTTCATTGGGAAGATCTACCATCGTGATTTGTACCTTGCATGGGATTTGGCATCCATCTTGGCTTATTATTTCCCTGCCACATGACCCTCCTACAATGGCACTTTACACTGTAATTTAACATATTCCACTGGAATTTGATGCTCCTCCAATCTACATCGTTGATTGGCATCCAATGGTTGATGCACATGCTCATTTCTCGTGAACATACCATACCTTGTGCGTTGGACAAAACTTGGTCATTTGTCCTCCTCAACTTCACTAGTTTTAACTATGTGGTCTTTTCTAGTTTATTGGTTAAAGCCCATCCTTTCCATCAATTTATAACCTTTCTCCCCTGGTATATAACCCTACATTAGCTATCATTTTAGCATCATTGTCAATGTTTGGCTCCGAGCATAAGAAGTTTTCAATGATAGTGCAAGAATTGTTGGTATGCAAGCTCCTCCATGTAACATTAAGAGGTAACATTGCAGTTGATTTTTGTTGAGATATTTCTTGGTTGTTTAATTTTGGTGTCGATTTGGCATCTTCATTGGTGGAACTTTGACTGGTATCAACCCCTAGCCTCAACATTTTATCTCTTCCATTCATGGGACAATATCAAGGTTGTGTAGATTGTTTTGGCCCTATCATCATGGTTTTTGTAGGATATCTAAGTGGATTATGTGCTTAGGGTTCAACCTTACTTGTTTATGAGTCACTATCGTGCATGCACTCTGGGAATTGAATACCATCACCCCTTATGACACCTACCCACAATCTCGCTCATCCTTGTATATTGTTTATAAGATTGTGATTGTCAATTATTGTGCTTTGGTCTTGTCTCGTCTGATGATGAGTTTCAAAATAAAAACCATGGGGAAACAAGCTTGACCTAAGCCTCTTAGTTCATTTCCTTAATTTGCTACATAGGCTACCCCTTGACTTAAACTCATATTCGTGTAGTCATTACTTGGATGCAATATAGTCCTACTCTCATATAGTATTACTTTTGATTGTGGGAATTTTTGGCTCGGTCTTGTGGTGTGTCGTGATGCAGCTATGTTTACGCCATGCTCATTTGAGTTGTGGGTGTTAGACCTTGTGAAAATATATTTTTTCAGCCTATGCACCATTCTTCATTCATTGACTGGCCTCTTACCATCGATTCCTCATGTGACCTACTCGGTGCCAAACCCACTTATACTTCAACCTATATATTGTTCTTGATCATCCCTTACCATTTCCAACATGAACCTAAACTCCTCACTGTTGTTTTCCACTCATGATGTAGTTTTTTGACAACAAGTGTAGCTTGTTTTACTTGGTGTTTGTGTTTGGAGCTATGGCTTGTATTCTCTTCGAACCTAGTTCAACCTTCACCATTCCAATATGATTTAGTTTTTAGAGATGCTTTTTGGGTTTGGTTCCACCTTCACCATTTTATGATATACAAAAACCTAGACTGTAACATCCCCTCTATAATCCCCGGTTTAATTAATGCATAATGTAGATATGAATGTGGCTATGGCCAAGCGATGTAATTTGCAAATTGTATTTCTATTTTTAAATAAATAAAACGTGATACCAATTACTAGGGGTCATGGACAGAGATGGGGGTTTAGTTTTGCACAAGAAAGAGGAGTGTCTAATAAGGGTCCAAGGGGGAAATTATTTATGGGTATTAATTCATAACCTAGATTTTTGAATCTTATTATCATTGGGGACAACCTTTTGATTTTCCCTTGAGTGTAGAAGAGCCTGATCATTGAATACCCGTAAGAGGGTGGGTGTAGAAAGTCACATCCCATAGTTATTAGGGAGTATGGGCCTGAAATACAATCAATATTGGGTAGAGTGAGTAGTCAACTGGCTTGGGGATAAGAAAATTCGCATGGCCAAAGAGGGCAGTTTTTACAGGCATGTTTTTGCATGAACAACAAGCAGAGAATAAGAAAAGAGAGCACTAGAGTTGGAGCAAGAAGGCTGGGCAAATTTTGGAGTATTTTTTTTTAGCTAAAGACTGAAGAAGAAAGTTGTTAGACTTGTAGAAGAACCAGGTTGTTAGGTATGAAGAGTGAACTACTATGTGAGTTTCACTGTAACAACAAGTGGTTGTTGTTTTCATGGTAGTTTTTCCTAGTAGTGAGTTCCCTTGAATTCCCAGTAGTGGGAATCCTGGTTATTTGTGCTAGAGAGACCTTGATAAACTAATGGTGTAGCCTAATGGACTAAGAGGAGTGAAGGGGCACATTCCTTGGGTTGGGTAGGTCAAGAGGAAGAGAGCTGGAGGAAATTCAATATAGCTATAGGAGAATACCAGTAGGTTGTGGGATATTTGAGTTGTGAGTGGACAATGAGAGACACCCTTTTCTTGTGGATTCTTGGCCCCAGCTCGAGGGTGACTTACTGTTGGACACACAGTTTGGATACAGTTTTGGGAAAAAATCCTAAGTATAGGGAAACTGCGTAGAGAGAGGAAAGTGAGCGCGCAACTAAGGTGCATCTAGGAGGACAATGCACAGAAGGAGGAAAGTGCGCAGAAGAAAGACATCGCACAGACAAAAGAATAAAGTTGACAACGGATAAACCAAGAGAGTGAGAGAATAAAGCATCATAGAAGGATGACAACACGACATTCAAAAGATGGAGGAACAACAAAAAAGCAACATGCAGGTTGAAAAGAAAAAAAAAAGTCGTCAAACAACTAGTTCACTGAGCTGGCCATGCATTGTAATGGGGTATTTTTAGGATGAACAAACTAGGGTTTTGAGCTCTAGATTTCTGTATAAATATGTAACATGTGGGAATATTAGGGGTTCTCTCTCTCCTATGGTTGTGTTTTAGTTCCATGTAAGTTGTGCAATGTTATGTTCTATTAGGTGTTGAATTCCAGAGTCCTGAATGTAACAGTCTGTTGTTGAGAAGAATGAATAAAGGGAGGTTAGAGAGATGATACCGAATCTTGTGTTGTCTGACTTTTTATGTGTGCTTATGAATTCGATTTGTATGCCTCATAGAATAGACTTATATTATGGATTAGTTATGGGGTAGTGTTCATGACTGTAACAGTAACGAATCTATGTAATAATCAAAGACATATTGAGTATAGGAATTTGAGTCATAAGTAAGTAATACTAAATAGAACCGAATCACACACCTAGATACAATAAGGAAGAATGAACTGAACATTTGCCTCCCTTTCCCTTACTACTGCAAAAACCTAGTTCTTGCAGTTCCAATAGATACCTCAGGTGAGACGTCATTTGCGCAAGTAGGTGATGCCGAAAGGGCCGGTGTCTGGTGGGTTTGTTGGTCATAGATAAAATGAACCTAGGGTCTTACAACCCGTGCATAGAAGAGAGCCAACAAATGGTTCCATTGCTAGGACGAAGAATTTGTGATTAAGGGAATGTTTTGGAGGCCGACTAAGAAGTAGATAACATAATGGTTGGAAAGAAAGGAATGAGAGTTTTCACGACAAGAGAACAAGAATACTTGGATGAGTGACAAGCAATGGTTACATGGGTATGTGTACACATAACTGCACAAAATTTTCTTTGGATAATTCCTAAATATTCTGACTAAGTGGCTAGAAATGTTAGTATAGAAAACTAGAAGCTTTAGGGCAACAATGTTGAGGAATTGGACTCATGAATTGGTTAGAGAACTGAATTCTGTAAGTAACCCAACTACTCGAGCAATTGATTTTTGGTTGGACAACATACTAGGAGGTTACATTACAGAATTTGCGGTAGATTGTATTCAATCATACAATGTCACAGAAAGGGAATTTTTCAAAGGTCCACGTGATAGGTTCTTGAAATCATTAGGTACTGGATAAAGATGTTATTGTGTGAGAAACAAGTGATGATCATAGAATCTGATGGTGAAGGGGTTCACACACATAGGGGAAATAGAGGATGACAAAAGGATCGTCTAAGAGAATGAAGAAAGCGGTGAAAAAGGAAGGGAGGGACTGAGGATGCAAGAAGATGACATACCCAAGGAACGATATGAGTTTAGAGAGCTGCGTAGAGGAAGGAGGTACAAGAGGAAAAAGACTAAGGTTGAAAAGCAGAACCACACAATGAGCCAGAGGGGAGAGACCCTTGCACACTAATCTGAATAGTGGAGATACCATAAATAGGAGGAGAAGAAGAGGAGATTAAGTCTATTCCAATAATAGAAGAACCAGTAAGTCCTACTTAGACAAGATCCTGTGTCGAATCCATGACCCCGTGTGCGTCACCACAATCAGGAATGACAATTGAAGATTTGTCAAAAGCAATTGCAGTTAGCCAAAAATGATCAAGTAGTAGCAATCAAAGTAGTGGAAGTAGTGTGTAAAGTCAGAATCAGAGCCAACCAACATCACCAAGAGGAGGGAATACACAAAGCAACATGGCAGGGGTAGATAATACTCTTAGACTTCCTAAGTTCTAGGGAGTGGGGTCAGAGGATCTAGAACAACATTTGTTCATCTACGAAACAATTTGGGTTGCTAAGAACGTATAGGATGAAGCTATGAATATTGCGCAATTAGCGACAACATTTAGAGGTCGTGCTCTAGTATGGTATATGAAGTTGCAGAGTCTCACACCTATAGGACAGGCCAAAACTTTGGCAAAAATAAAGCAAGCGTTGTTGAAGGAGTTCAAAAAGCCAAAGTCAGAATCACAATACATCACAAAACTGAAGGAGATTAAACAAGTACAAACAGAGTCGGTATGGGAATTCGATCAGAGGTTTAAGGATGTGATGGGTAGATTGAATTTCTAGATCCCAAATCAACAATATAAAGAGTGGTTTATTGTGAGACTTCTACCACACATTCGTGGGCCATTGATTCAACAGAAGGTTATGTCACAGCTCAAGGCCCTAGAAATTGCAATGAAATTAGAGGCATCTCCGGTAGGAGATAGTGGAGGAATTGCACAAGTTCAGACACAGTTGGATGCATTAACGATTCAATTGGACAAACTTACAAAATGGAAGGAGAAACAAGAACAAGTATGGTGTACCAAGTGCAGGATTGAAGGCCATCAAAAGGATGAATGCCCAAAATTCGCGTAGTATTTGGCAGTTGGAGCACCAAATCCATTACAAAAGTACCATAGTATGCCAAAGAACTTGTTTTGCAATTTTTACAAGTCTATAGGTCACGAAGAGAAGGATTTCCATGCGTTCGACTTTATGAGGGAGCGCACATTAGTTATGTAGAGGATCCAAGAAGAGAATGATATAGCAGAAGGGGGTGGTCCACAATATAACAATCAAATAGGTTTCAATCAAGGGAACAAAGGAAACTTTGGTAGAGGGATTTTTGGTAGAGGAGGAAGAGGACCGATAATATGTTATAACTGTAATCAACCTAGACACTTGGCTCGCGACTGCCAGAATCCGTGTATGACATGCACATATTGTAGAGCACTGGATCACTCTACAAAAGACTATCCCGAACTAGTTGTGAAGTGGTGGGCCAGAGGAAACCAAAACTAGAATCTGAATCAGAATGTACAAAAGATATCAGCCGAAAGACACAATGAAGGACCAAGAGTAACGATTGTTACCTGCAGAGGGACTAGAACATGGGTTGATATGAAAAATAAAGGAAAACAGACTAAGTAGTGGGTAAGGAAGTCGACAGGGCCTATGTCAACATTTGATCCACAACAAGAAAAGGAGACATATCAGTGAGCAAGAAAAGAAGTACTCAGACATGATTGGGGAGCGTCAACATCCGCACCTCGTATAGAAGATCACGTTGTGCCAGAAAAATCCAATTGGAAAGGTAAGCACACTAACAAAATTCTTGAGGAGTTGTGTATAGCTAATGAAGGATGAAAGTGTGATGGGTACACTATATGACATGATTGATCACTGTACAAGAGGAATGGAAACTCCTGTCGCACAAAGGATGGTAAATCAGGTACTGTGCAGGAAGAGAACCAAAAAGGAATTCAGATTACGTGCACAAATTGGAGAGTATGATGTGGATAATGTTCTTGTACTTAGGGTTTGACGTGAATGTGTTACCTAAGCAGACATGGGAGATTATGGGAAAACCCAAGCTATTATGGTCTCTTGTTGAGTTAAGGCTCGCAAATCAACACAAAATAGTGTTGATTGGGCGGTTGATAGGAGTACCTGTGAACATAGATGGGGTGCGCAACATGGAAAACTTTGAAGTTATTAAGATCGTGGACGACATTCAACCATATCCAACACTGATGGGACTTGAATGGGATTTTGATAGCCAGACGATCATCAACTTGAAGAGGAGGGAGATGATATTTGAAGTTGGAGATTTGAAAGTTATTACACCGTTGGAGCCATCAAAAGGAAAGCGATACATAGAGCCAAGAAGAGGGAACGACATTGATAATTTATATAACTTGACTGCGCGGATGGAGTATTATGTCAATTCGACAGTGGATGGTGCATTGAGATGGAGGAGTATTTAGTTTGTGCACATCGGACTTAGAAGCAAGCCTAAAGAATTAGTAAAGGAGGATGCATGAGGTATCAACTAGAGGATGTGCACACATCACTCGATCTTTGCGTTGGATTGGAACAAAGCTATGTGATCCACCCAGGTATGATGAATTAACTGAGATAAGTATGTTTGTAAAAGAATTTGAATTGCAGGTGTTAGCTCCCAAAATGAACCCGTCCCTTTGGTCGCATTTTGTGGTGGATAACATGGCTATTGGTAGTTTTCTCAAATTGATTTTGAGTTTTTCTAGCTGCAAGACTTAGGTTTTGATTTTTGTCTTAGAAATAAGATGACCCATAAAAGTCTTCTTTTCAAAATTTTCATAAAATGTTTGCAACAACTAACGCGTTCTTAAAAGATGGTGGTTAGCTGGTGAAAGTGGCAACTTTCACCAGCTAAGGGGCATTTCTCACAGGTCGTTAGCTGGTGAAAGCGGGGATTTTCAAACATCCAAAGAGCGTTTTCCTGCGAGTGTGCACTGGTGAAAGTGGTGAGTTGCAACAGCTAAGGAGCATTTCTCACTGGGTGGTGCGCTGGTGAAAGCGGTCAGTTTCAACAGTTAAGGATTGTTTCCCATGGGCCGTTAGCTGGAGAAAGTGGGAATCATGTGTGTTTTATCCACGTTTCTAAAATCTAATGATGATACGATCATCCCACGTCATGCAAATCCAGAATGATGCACTGGTGAAAGTGGGTAATGATGGAGACTCGGGTTTGCACGTCAAAATAGGATTACAAAGCAGATCTTGTTCAGTGACGCATGCTGCACACTCATGGTGCTGGAAATGGAAAATTCGAATCCATTAACGCAGGTACAAAGGCTGTACTACCTAGCTGACAACATCAAATCGATTCATCACTTCTCCAACACACATAACTCTCCAATGTATGCTAAGTTTCTAAATTTGAAAGACAGAGCCGACTCCCGAGTGCTTTCAACAACACAAGACTTCAACCCGAATAGCAGTTTGCTGTGTTGTGTGTGCAGAATCATTTGGAATTTTGAATTGCAAATGACAAGAAGACGTAGTGGCTCTTTGTTGAGAAAAAAATTGGACAGTCTGTCCTTCCTGTTAGCGATAAAAAATGCACTAGCATTTTTGAAAGAATGATGCTTAAACTTGCAGGGCACTTTTCAATCCCTTCCCGAGCTCCAAATGCAAATTTTAAAGCACCATTAGAAAGCTGAGGATTTGTAGATGTCGATCAACTATTTAAGCATGCAAAACAGACTCTCCATGACTGAGAAATTTGATTTTGAAAAAATCTGCGCTTTCACCAGCGCAGAAGGCAGAATTATAACTAGTTAGCTGGTGAAAGCTCCTCCTTCCACCAGTGAAGGAGCAAATTTTCAAGTAAATTAGCTGGTGAAAGCTTGTCACGGCCAGAATAGCCGAATTTTTGCCCAGATCGAGATTTTTTGGGTTTGAATGGTTTGAAATCTTCTTCAATAAGCTGGTTATGAATTATCAAATCAAAATCTGAAGGCCATTCTTGGAGATGAAAGTCAAAAGGGATTTTTTTGACTAGATTTGGTCATTTTTAAAGGCAAATTGATAGGGATCAAATGACACATCACCCAATTCAAATTTTAGCTTTGGAGGACCAAATCAAACAGCCTTGGGAGGCTAAAACTGCACTTCATCAACAATCTTCTATTTTTAGAAATCATTCAATAGGACCTTTCCTATTTTGTTTTGATTTTCCATTCTAGATCCATTTTTATAGGATCTCATCCTACACTTGTTATATCTGTTTTGGTTTGACTATTTTTAGTAAATTCGATCCATCTTTCAAGGATCTAGATTTCATCTTGTAAGGCTATAAAGCCAAAGACATTTGGAGCACTAAGGGGTTCAATTTTGGATACTTTTTTGGCTATTGTACTAAGACACTTATTTTTCAATACAGAATCAGTCTTCTTTTGTTGTTAATGACATATTTCTTCATCTATTCCATGTTCTATACTTTATTTTAGTTTAGCTCAACTATTAAGAACTGTCATCTTCTTAATTAGCTCATAAACTTGAACTAAAGGAATTCTTGCTGGCTTGTATGATCCTACACACTGCTGTACTTGATTATCTAGATCAGTTTTCTCCATACCTTTTGATATTACTCTGTCTGTTCATTGATTCCTAAAAGCACTGTTTCATTCGATTGCATTGTGAGTTGTCTTCTCATTAGTTAATCTCTATTATCCCATTGATCCACACTTTCATTATTCATGATTTATTAAGTTACCAAGCATCCTTAGCCAACAACCCTAAGGAGTTTCTTGGAGTGATAACAACAGGTACTTGAAAAACAAAGGCTATTAGCACTAGATGTTGTATTAAAAGCAAATCCATCAAGATGGTGGGCTGCAAATAAAGAGGGAATGAAAGACTGGTCACAATGTAATAGATTAATGCAAATAAGGTTTGGCAATGCGGAAGAAAATATTGCGCAGAAGTATACAAGAGAGAGTGACCCAGCAAGTCACGTGGAACAATGGAGGGCTTTATGGAGTTTAGTATCATAAACAAAGTGGAAACACAGATTTATAAACACGTTGGACACAATTTCGAAGAATTGGTTCTTAGAATTGGTGATGCACAGGGAGACAAAAAGATGGGAAGAATTGGTCCAAAGGTTTAAAATCACGTTCACATTTGAACATGAATCTCCACCAATAGATGCAACACTACATGAGATTAGAAAAAATATCTTCTCGGAAGAAGAGACGATGGAGGTGGTACTAGTATGCAATGCGCACGGAGCCAAGATGATTGTCCATGAGTTGTTGGAGTGTTATAACGTAGCTAAGAAGAGTACGATGAAGATGATTCCAGTAATGTACAAGTACTTGAGACAGAAGGGGAACGAGTAGTAGAAGGGCCAGATCTAGAATCAACCACATATACACAACCTATAAAGACACAGAAGGTAAACATTGGGACGATAGACAACCCCAAGTTTGCGTAGATAGGAGATTATTGGAACGATGAGATGATTGAGAAGATTGTAGATTTACTGTGAGAATACCTAGACCTGTTCCCTACGACATTTTCAGAGATGAAGGGAATAGCAGGAGACTTAGGAGAAATGACGATCCCACTAAATCTAGGAGCTAAGTCAGTGTGATATAGGCCTTACAGGTTAAACACGAGGTATAGTGACAAGGTGAAGGCTGAAATAGACAAGATGTTGGACGAGGGAATCATCAAACTGATAGAAGAATCTGAGTGGATTAGTCCAATGGTGGTGCAGGACAAGAAGACAGGAGGAATCAGAATCTGCGTGGATCTAAGGAAGCTGAATGATGCGTGCTTACATGACCTATTCCCAACACCATTCACAGAGGAGGTACTCGAGAATGTAGGAGGCTAGGAAACTTATTCTTTTATAGATGGATTGTTTGGGTACCATTAGATAAGAATTGCACAGGAGGATCAACACAAGGCCACTTTTGCAATAGAGTGGGGGGTTATCAGTATACAATTATTCCATTTGGATTGAAGAATGCCCCTATGGTGTTTTTTAGGGTAGTAGTTGCAACATTCAAGGAGTTCATCCATAAATAATTAGAAGTTTACTTGGATGACTGGATGATGTTCAGTCTACTAGAGGATCATATAGAAGTTCTTAGGCTGATGTTTGATAGGTGCAAGCAGTGTCAAATTTTGTTGTACTTAAAGAAGTGTATCTTTTGTGTCTCGTTTAGAATTCCGCTGGGACATGTAGTGTGAAAACATGGACTATTAGTAGATCCATATAAGATCGTAGTCATTATGGAGTTAGAACCCCCTACACTAGTCATACAACTGAGTGAAACATTGGGTCATACATGTTATTACAGGAAATTTATCAAAGGATATGCACAGATCACAACACCCATGGAAAGGTTACTGAAGAAGGAAGAAAAGTTTCAATGGAATGAGGACTGTTAAACAGGGTTGGACACTTTGAAACAAAAATTGGTAACCACACCAATTTTGATCTTTCCAGAGTGGAACAAAGAGTTCCATGTACATATAGATGCATCATCCATAGCATTGGGCATAGTACTATCCCAACCAGGGGAAGGAGACATAGATCAACCAATTGCGTTTGAAAGCAAGAAATTATTTATAGCAGAGAAGAACTATACAACCACAGAACGAGAGGGATTGGAAATGGTCTATGCGCTACAAAAGTTCACGCATTATTTATTGGGGTCTCACTTCAAGATGTATATAGACCATTCTGCATTAAAGTACTTAGTCAACAAGCCAGTGTTGGGGGGGATAATATGCAAATGGATATTATTATTTCAAGAATATGTCTTTGAGATTGTAGTAAAACCTGGGAAGTTGAATGCAGGACTAGATCATCTATCACACATATTGACAGGTGAAGATGTAGGTAATTTAGATGATAGCTTCCTAGATGCGTAGTTATTTGCAATAAGGATGGTGGATGATTACTTCTTGGACATTGAGAAGTTTTTAAGTACATGTATGGCTCCATTCGAGATGACAATAGCATAGAAGAAGCAACTGGTAGTGAAAGCGACAGATTATCAGTTGATTGCAGGGAATCTATACAAGTTGGGTGTAAATGGAATACTGAGACGTTGTGTGATGGAACACAAAAGGTCGATGATACTTGAAGAAGCACATGATGGAGTTGTTAGAGGACATTATGCAGGGAGAGCAATGACACAAAATATTTTATGCGCAGGGATTTGGTGGCATGCACTTCACAAAGATGCGAAGGAGTATTGTTAGTCATGTGATGTATGGAAAAGGGTGGGCAAACCATCTAGGAGGGATGAAATGTGTTTGAATCCACATGTTACATTGCAAGCATTTGAGAAATGGGCCACAAACTTTGTTGACCTAATCAACCCATAAGTAAGAAGATCATGAGAAAGGTACATCATCATTGCGATGAAGTAATTGACAAGGCAAGCATAAGAAACCCTAGTTACAGATTGTACTGCAGAGACTGTTGTGCGGTTTTTGTTCAAGAATGTCGTCACAAGGTTTGAATGTCCACACATATTACTCAGTGATCAAGGTACACACTTTCTGAAAAAAATAATTGTTGCATTGACTGAGGAGTTCCAGATTCATCATCAAAAGAGTACACCATATCACCCTCAGGCCAATGGAATGGTGGAAGCTTTTAATAAGATCTTGGAGAATACATTGACAAAGATTTTCAATGTAGGGAGAGAGGATTGGGACTTAAGAGTTCTTGGAGTATTATGGGCTTAGAGGACTACAAGTAAGAAGCTAACAGGACTGATTCCTTTCAGGTTGGTATTTGGGAAAGAAGCAGTAATTTCGATGGAGTTTATTCTACCTAGCATGCGCAGTGAAACAATCACTGATCTATCAAACACTGGCATGATAGAGGAGAGATTAGCACAGTTATTACAACTTGAGGAAGAAAGGTTCATCGTAGTAGTCCATCAACAGGTTTAGAAAGCAAGAGAAAAGGCTTGGCATGATCAACACATTAAATAGAAGAACTTTCAAGTAGGAGATCTAGTACTAATTTATGACAGTAAGTTTATGCAACATCCAGGAAAGTTTAGAATGCATTGGTCAGGATCCTACGTGATTCAACAAGTAATAGAGATAGGTGTTGCGCGGTTAGAAAACCTAAATGGAGAAGTTTGTGAATGAATTGTGAATGGAAGTCAACTAAAACTCTATAGAGGCGGCCGATATTCTATGAAATAATCAGGGATGCACCAGAACACGTGTATTATAGTAGTTATACCATAGTAACAAGAAAAACAAGAAAAAGAAAGTAAAAAGTAGAAAAAGAAAGAAAATCAAATAAAAAGTAGATATAGGAAAAATAAAAAGAGTGTTTGAATGCTAAGGAATTAGAACTTGCGTAGAAGGAATGATCATTACGCATTAGAATAGAACTGTGCCAATTTAAGAGACAAGACACAGGCGAGATAGTGTAATATCCCAGATCCAGTTAGTCTAGGAAATGCTGCTAATTTGATATGTCTGTTGACTGACCTAATACACTAGGGATTTCTGGATGCTTTTAAGCTGGAGGTTTCTACATGCTTGGTGTTTCTCGCATGTGTGTAGATAATTAAGTGTTTACAACATATAAATGAGCCTATAGATTTTAAATGAGACAAAAGACTGCAAAACATATATTATTATATTTTTGCAGTTTACAATGCCGTATGCGATTGAATAAAATAAATCTCTTAGCTAGATCAATGACAAAGGGATCTTAGTTGGAATACAATAAGTAAACTAAAACAATAATACCCGGTAAGTGTTGCTGGATCAATGGATGAGCTGTAGGATTTGCTGTAAGCTATGAGAACTACTTCAAGACTGGAAAGTTCGCCTTGAGGGCTAAAATCCTTGGATTTGCTTGGAAACTATCTCAAACAATGCGCTCTACTCTCTCACTCAGTCCTAGTGGTTGACAGACTAACAATTAGCCCTCTGTTGATATGCCTGGACCCCGGATGGATCCCCTTGGGGAAATGCGCCCCCTCTGCTGCTGGAAAATCCACCCTAGTGATTCCCCCATCGTAATTGGTTGATAAGGGTCTTAAACTAAGTGCCCTAGGCTCCTCTGAAATGGGTCAGAAGGATTTCCCTGGATTTGATTTGGTGATCTCTCGAGAATCCCAAATGTGTCCTCCCCAATTGTCGCACCCTCAATGCTGAGAAATGCACCATAGATGATTTCTCTGTCATAATCTGACAGGAAACTAGGCAATAGAAGCATCCTGCCCTCATCTCAACTGGGTTGGAGGGGAATCCATAGATTCTCCCTGGCTGGGACAAGTCAACTCATTGATGCTTAGAAGTTGCACCCTCTCCCTAGACAAGTGCACCCTCATTGCTGCAACTGGATAAATGTTGTTGAAGTACGATGGAATATCTGAATGATCTTCCCAGTGAATAGGGTGTGTCTCTTGACACCAAAATCAACCTATGGGTGTCTTCCTCCTGGAATCCACAAGTTCTCTCCTGAGATGCGCCTCTCTCCTCAACTGACAAGTCAAATTATGCATAATGATGAATTAGGTTGCTTTGCCATTTCTTTATAGCTTCCCGAAACCCTAATTCGTTGTTGACCTATTTTTAGCTTATTTGTTCTATTTTTAGCTCACTTTGACTTAAACGTGATTTTAGTCACTTTTAGCTCAATGCCACTTTCGAATTATAACACCCTCAGTTGAAGTGACCTCTAGTAACCCTGTTTACCCCTGTATGACCCTAACTATAGTCTAATGGGGTTGTTTAGACCATTAAGCCTCCTCTCTGGAGCTCCTATTTGGAAAGGAACATTATAGTCCTCCCTTCCTGAAATTGCTTGTCCTTAAGCAATACTAATCCAGGGTGCTTCAACACCTGCTCACTCTCCCAAGTAGCATCCTCTACTAGAAGTCCTCTTAATCTGATCAGACACTACCTGATGAGCCTGCTCCTCAGTTTTTGCTCTCAGAACTCCAATACCTTCTCTGAAACCAACTCGAACTATCCCTCCTCATCCAATGGGGGAAGCTCTTGTGAAGTGCTAATGAATTGTCCCATGACCTTCTTGAAGAAATACATGTGGAATACATTATGAATCTTGCTCCACTTTGGAAGATCTAGCTCATAAACAACCTTGCTTACCCGACGCATGATCCTATAAGGTGCATAAAATCTAGTCTTGAGCTTCTTGGCTCCACTCTTCTTTAGAGATGACTGTCTGTAGGGTTGGAGTCTCAGGAAAACCAAGTGCCCAACCTCAAAGTTGTGCTATATCCTGTGCCTATTCGCACTCATATTCTACTGATTCTACGCATTCTGCAGGTTCTCTTTCAGTAACTCGAGAATATCCTGACTCTCGGTGATCCTATCCTTGGCTTTGAGAGATCTTCTCTCCCCAAAAACCAAGTCTATCAAAGTGGGAGAATCAGAACTATACAGTGCTTGGAAAGGTGTCATGCCAATGGGCATGTGGAAGGTGGTGTTGTAACAATGCTCCTCTAGATGTAGCCACCTGACCCATGTTCTATGTTATCCACTCACATAGTTTCTCAAATACCCCTTAACCCACTTGTTGACTATATCAGTATGTCTGTCTGTCTGAGGGTGATAGTTGGTGTTGGGTTTCAACTATGTCCCCATCAATCTAAACAACTCCCTCTATAATGTACCAATAAACCGACTGTCCCTATCACTCATGATGTTCCTCGACAACCCATGGAGCCTAAAGACCTCCCTGAAAAATAACTCAGTCACCTGTTGGTCTGAACTCCTCTCTTATTCTCTCTGAGTTATTGACCCAAGCTTCATGTCATTCAGGTCTCCAACAAAGTCTCTAAAACTATCGGCCCTTCTGGTAAACCAGAAGGCAACACAGTACACAGAATGCACTGCACAGTCTCACCCGAGATAACTTTAAATGGGTGGTTGTAAGACTCAGGTGTTTACAGCCTAGGATTGAGTATGAGATAGGGGTTTGTTAAAAAGATCCATGCACTATGAACTATGAGGGTAATCTACCTATTCCTCCCGGGTACACATTCACACTACACAGTTTACTTCCCAAGCAACATATTCGTGTTCCATAACAATATATGAACTCATTTATTAGGCATAACAATAACCTGTTGAAAGAAAGTAAAGAGATGCATACATTCATCACATTACATAGTTATTACTATGGTTCACCCCCTCCTGTGCTACATCCACAAATATTTGGCTCTTGGCTCTTTTATTATTTTCGGCACCGCGCGCTTACAATTCCCCTCTTATGGGTAAGATCTATATGAGGTGAACTAGATCGCACCAGGCTCTACAACCTGCGAACTAATCCTCAGATCTACCTTCTCTCCTCCTTTATAGGTCAACAACTTACAAAAATGGTACATAACAGTCAATACCACATCCGGTCATGTGTAACTATAGTAAAATATGGGATAACAATACTAACACCTCAAGCTAATACACAACTTTTCAACACAAAATAGTTGAACCTCTACATGCTACCTACATATCTATATTTATACATTTTGGGCTCTTCAGCTGTTTACAAATCATTACAAAAACCCTAACCCTACTGATGTTAGGTCTTCCTCCCATGCACGCGTGTTGTTCTTCCTCCAGTTGTCGCTTTCCTTGTGCATGCTTTCTTGCATGCGCGTGTGTTGTTCTTTCTCCAGCTGTTACTTCCGTTTCTGCATGCTTTCTTTCCCATGATAGTCCTTCTTTCCACTTTGGCGTGGTGCCAACTAGCCCCCAACACTGATATGTGACTCGTCCCGAGTCACCTAATCTTTCTGAGCTACCTCGATCTCTTTGGTGATCGTCTTGAACTTTTCCTTCAACTCTGCTGCTTTTGTCAGTGCCTGTGCGGTCTTCTCCTTAATGGTATCCACTACCTGAATTGCCACTTCATCTTTCATTAATCCTGCACATTATGCTTGTGCCTATGCTATATGTGTTCTATCTCCTTCTGCCTGTAAGAGTACTTCTGCTACCCGTTCCTGCAGTGGTTCGATTTGAGCCTAACGCTCTTGTTTGTGCGTTTGCGTCGTGATAAGTTCTGCCTGCATCTTCTTCATCTCTTGCCTCCCCTTGACACATTCTGGGATTGGTATGGTCTTTTGCATCTGTTTGAGTTCTTGGATCGCTGCATTGATCCTTTCCTCTTCCTTGTCCCAACGTTGGACCTACGGATCCTCCTCCAGCCTTGTCAAAAGTTGCTCTACTTTATCGAACAATTATGCTTCTGTGCTAACCTGCTGCTCTATCTCCTGCAGTTGCTTCCTACTTCCTTTTCTCCTTTACTGCTGGTGGAGTTGTTGGTGTGAGATGTTCTCATAGACCCTTGATCTCCTTCTAATATCGATCAATTGCCTGCATAATCTAGTTGATCTTTTATGCGGCTGGGAGTTCGTTTCCTTTCGCAGTGCTTGGAAGTTTCCCAAAAATTTATCCCACTCTTCGTTCTAGTTCATTCATGCATTATTTCTCTATTCTCCTTTCACAAATAAACTAGTTTCTTCCATGCTCGCGTGTTGTATGGGCTTGTCATGAAGCTTGTCAAGGACGCTTCCTCCATGATGCGATTATCGCACCATAACTGTAGGTTTAATGCATCTGTGGCAATTTCATACTTGCCATTATGCTTACTTTGTCGTTTCTAGTTGGCGTGTTTAATGTGAGGTTCCATCAGTCCTTGCCATGCTTTAATTTCGCTTAGTGTTGTCCTGTCATACTACTTTTGCCGACTTTCCATTTCCCGCTTGTTTTTCTTTGGTATGTAACCGTTGTCTTTGCCTTTGCTGAATTCATGTTTCAAATGTTATGCGGCCTTTCTATCTCTGGTGTGGTTCAAATGTTTTGAGTTTTGTTTCCTTTTCTTGTTCTCTGTTTTGATTGTTTTTTTTTTTTTTTACTGCGTGGTGGGTGATCGACTGTCCTTGTACAACTTCAGTTGGATCCCGTTGATCATTCCTCTGAGGTCTGTGCCTGCTAAATCTCTTAACTATACAACTCCTCCGTCTGTTACAAATTTCACCTTGTATGGTCCTAACCAATGCATTCTCAGCTTTCCTGGGCGCTAAAACGATTTTCTATAATAGAGCAATACTAGATCTCCTTCCTTGAATGTCTTCTTCTTGATGTGTTGATCGTGCCAAGATTTGTCTCTGGCCTTCTGCACTTGTTGATGGAATCTTGCCAGGATTCGGTCTTCCTCCAATGATAATAGCTGATTCAGTCGTTCCTCTATCGTGCCTCGTTCTGTCATTTGTGTGATAGCGGCTACGCCTAAGATGGGTACTAAACATTCTAGTGGCACTACTGCTTCTTGGCCATAGACTAGTTTGAATGGTGTGTGCCCTGTCAACTTTTTGCATGTCGTCCTATACGCTCATAATACTGCTGGTACTTTTAGGTCCCAGACATCTCTTTTGACGTTACAGATCTTTGTTAGTGCGTTCTTGAGAATTTTGTTGAAGGCTTCTACTGTGTCATTTGCCTGTGGATGATATGGTGTGCTCTTCTTATGATGAACTACAAACTCTTTGAGCATCACACAAATGGTGCTATTTATGAAGTGCGTGCCTTGATCACTCATCAAAACTCTTAGGCACCCAAACCTAGTAATGACTTGTTCAAATAAGAAGTGTGCAGTTGTCTCTGCACTGCAGTCTTTTACTGGTGCGACTTCCACCCATCTTGTTAGGTATTCCGTCGCGGTGATGATGTATCTTGCCCTTGTTCTTTTGGTTGGTGGGTTAATTGGTCCCACAAAGTCTATTGACCATTTATCAAAATGCCTGTAATGTCACTTGCGGTCGTAATGGCATCTTGTCCCTTCTGTTGGGTTTGCCTACCCTCTGACAGACATCACATCTCTGACAATACTCTTTCGAGTCTCTGTGGATTGTTGGCCACCATAATCCAGTGCGGAGTACCTTTTGCATGGTAGCTTTTCCTGCATAATTCCCTCCTGCCATTCCCTCATGGGCTTCTGCTAAAATTCTTGGTCATTCGTGCTCTAACACGTACCTTCGTAAAATGCTATCTGCACCCATCTTGTATAGATGTCCTGCGATCAATTGATAGTCAGCTACGCGGACTACCAAGTTCTTCTTCTGCAAAAGGGTATATTCTCGTGGCGTGGTACCTGTGCTCAAGTACTTGATGATCTCTATGAAGTAGTCATCAACAATCTATATTGAGAATAACTATGCATCCAGAAAGTTGTCTTCTAAGTTCGTGGGTTCTTCTCCATTTGTGACCCGTGATAGGTGGCCAGGTCCTACATTCAATTTTCCTGGTTTGACTATTACTTTGAAGTCAAATTCTTGAAATAGCAATAACCATTGACAGATTGTCCCCTTCAACACTGGCTTGTTGACTAGGTATTTCAGGGCTGAGTGATCTGTAAACATCTTAAAATGTTTTCCCAATAGGTAATGTCTAAACTTCTGCAATGCGTAAACCATAGCTAGGCCTCCTCTTTCCATCGTGTTATAATTTTGTTCCGAGTCTGATAGTTTTCTGCTTGCGAATGCTATCGGGTGATCCAAGTCTCCTACTCTTGGTTGCGCTAAGATAGCTCCAAGTGCTATCGATGATGCATCTACATGCACATGGAATGTCTTTTCCCAGTATGGAAATACTAATATTGGTGCAGTAACCATCTTTTCCTTCAAATTGTCCAGAACATGTTGACATGCGTCATTCCATTGATATTTTGTATCTTTCCTTAGCAGTTTTTCCATTGGAGCTATGATCTGCGCATATCCTTTGATGAATTTCTTGTAGTATCCGGTGTGTCCCAACGTTGCTCTTAACTGGCAGACTGTTTTTGGTGCTGGTAAGTTCACAATGACTGTGACCTTTACCAGATCCACTAGTAAGCCTTGTTTGCATACTATGTGGCCCAATAGTATCCCAAACAGTGTCCCAAATATGCATTTCTTGATATTCAGTGATATCTAGCACTGTATGCATCGTTCCAACATTAATCGTAACACTTCCACATGGTGTTTCAACAGTCTGTAAACTGTCCAATCATCCATGTATACTTCGAGAAACTGATGGATGAATTCTTTAAATGCTTCGATAACCATTCTGGAGAATATGGCGGGTGCATTCTTTAGTCCAAACAGCATGGTAGTGTACTGATAAGATCCCCATTCCATCGGGAACTTGGTCTTGTGTCTATCCTCCCGTGCTATCTTAATCTAATGGTAGCCTGTGAATCTATCAATGAATGAGTAAGCTTTGTGTCCCCCCACATTCTTTAATACTTCATCTGTAAAGGGTGTAGGGAATGGGTCGTGTAGGCATGCATCGTTCAATTTCTTGAAGTCGACGCATATCCTGATCCCTCTTCCTTGTTTCTTGTCCTATACTACTATCGGGCTTATCCATTTTAATTCCTCGACTAGTTTTATTATGCCGGCTTCGAGCATCCGATCGATCTCCTCTTTAACTTTCTGTTTATATATGGGGTTCAGTCTATATGGTCGCTGTCTAATCGGTCTCACTTCAGGTTTGAGTGGTATCTTCATCTCTCCCAGTTCTCCTGCTATACCCTTCATCTCTATAAATGTAGTAGGAAATAAGTCGTTGTATTCATGCAACAACTCTGTGATGCTTTCTATTGTTGGCTCATCCCAATAGTCTCCAATGCTGGCCATTTTGGGATGTTCAGCTGTTCTGATGTTAACTTTCTTTACCTTGATTGGCATGAAAATCACTTCGGATTCTAGGGGTGATCCCTCCACATCTCTTTCGCCTTTTACTTCTTCAATCTGAATATCGTGTGGGTCATCTTCGTCTGGTGCTTCCTCTTGTACATGGTAACATGACAGTAGTTTCTCGACTGTCTGCTTATTCCGCTGTTGTTTTTATGTGATGGTTTCTATTTCTGGTTCTTTGATGAATATTACTCCTCTTATCCGTTTAAGGGATGCATCTATGTTGGGGTTCTCATGCTCGAGTGAGAAAGTGACTACGAAGTTTTGCTGCAATATTCTCCATGTT
This sequence comes from Picea abies, assembly GCA_900067695.1. Lineage (NCBI taxonomy): Eukaryota > Viridiplantae > Streptophyta > Pinopsida > Pinales > Pinaceae > Picea > Picea abies. The sequence continues at coordinate 6,728 of CBVK0100020495.1, read as the reverse complement.
GTAGTTCCTTTGTGTAGTTCCTGGTCTATGTACCAGTTTGCTGGTATGCCCTCTAAAGTATGTATGAAGTGATGAGGTCATTCCTCAGGTGGTGTCATTTTCCATAGCGTTATACACACCTTCAAGTGCTCTGATGGTGCTCCGTGTCCATCGTAGTTCTACTGTTTGCTGTTTTTCTGTTCTACGCCAATCCTTATGCGCAATAACTACTTACATTGATAACAGTCTGTGATAGTCTCCTTGTGTGCGCCCCACCATCTTGCGGGTGTGGCTTTGAGTGATAAATCCAGTGCTTGTAGTCTTTGGTTCTCTAATACTTTGTCTTCATATCATGTCAAGAATGTTTCCAAATCATTGAGTCTGTGGAAACTGGTTGGTTCTCTAATTTCTATGCCTATCCATCGTACTGCGGGGTCTATTCTTGCACATCTTCTCGTGGATACCTCGTGTAGTCTCTGCTGCCAGTTTTCTAACTCGGTGTCTGAGTTTGTTGCGCATGAAGTAATGCTTTGCCAAATGAGTACCCCGTTTGTAGTCGGGTTTACATAATCCTCATCGTGCACAGTTGTTTTGTACAACTGGTCGATCTCCTCTAAGTCCAGGCAAGTGGGTTCTATGAATCTCTCCCCTTCTGATGGGTCGAGTGGTGCTATGACCCTATAATATCTAGATTCAAATGTCATTTTTCTTGTTTTTAAGTTAATTATGGTCTGATTGTCAAATGCCCAATCTAGACCGAGTAGTGCCAAGTACGGTGTTGTGCCATCTACTATTTCAATGACTTCAAAGTCTGCTTTAGTGCACACCCCATCAAGATCTACTATTACTCCTTTCATTCCACCTATTGGTAGGACTCTATGCTGGTTGGCTAGTTTTAATTGGACATTTGAGTATCCCAATGTTGGCTTTCCCATGCATTGCCAGGTCTTCTTGGGTAGCACATTCACTTCAGATCCTGGGTCTAGGATAATGTCTCCCATATTGAAATCCCCAATGTTAGCATTTAGTCTAAATTCCCCACTTGTTCTTCTTCAGGTGTGTAGGTGATTGACAGTTTTTGGTTGGAGATTTTTTTTTGTCTCACTGCTACATTTCTCTAGTACGTTTTGTAATATTTTCACAGATGAAGGGTCACTTAATACTTTTACGCATGATTGCAAAAAGTCTTTGATAGTACTTACTTGTCCCTTGGGTTGCATTCCTTTGGTATGATCCAACGATGGTGGCATTTCGTATTCTGGGGCTTCCTTGATTGGTTGCACAGCTGAAGTCGACGCTGCATCCACCTTTTGAAATTCTTGTCTGGCTTCCTTAAAAGTCTCCTTTTCTTTGGGTGTGTCAAACTACTTCCTTGGTTTAGTGTTCTTCTTTATCCATTGGTTCTATGCTGGTTCCTGTCGAACTGCGTCATTTCCTATTTTCGTTCCTTCACAAGTGACTATGTTAATGTTTCACCCGTCATCCCTTACTTCGGCTGAAATCCATTAAACATTCTGATTGTTCTCGTTCTTCTTTTCCTAGATCTTTATTAATAGTGTCGGACATTCCTCTGTCTCGTGATCCAATGCGCGACAATACACACAAGTCGCTGGCGACAATGGACATTCTCATGCATAATGTTTTGGTTGCTGACAATTGTGACATGTGATTGGTCCTCTGCCATGTCTGAAACCTCCTATGGGTCATCCTCCTCCTCTATAGCCTACGCAATCACCTGTCAGTGTGTTATACTGTGGTGTCTGATTATACTGCATGGTATTATACTGGGGTTGTGCGGGTTGTACTATGGCTGCATGTTGTTGTAGGGTTGCTGGGCAGTGTTGTATGGGGTTGGGGCTTGGTTGAACTGGGGTGCTGCTTGCCCAGTCATCATTTCGGCATGTACTCTATATGCATCAGATGTTCATTCCCGCATCAACTCCATAGTTATGCAATCTTTGTCGTTGTGGCCTACTTACTTACAAAAGGTGCAATATGAATTCTTTGGAATTGTCTGGTATTTCTGCATCATCGTGCAGTGGTAAGGGTCGTGACCCAGTTTCTTGCATATTTCACAACATAATCCTCCCTGTGGTAGTGGGTTTGGCATACCTGTTGCCATATACTGTGCAAATGTTGGGCATTCATTCTTGTGGTGTCCTTCCATTCTACATGTGGTGCACCAAACGACTTCTCATTTGTCCTTGTTCTTATTTTGGTTCAACTAAAATGTTAGATTCCTCAAATTCTCCTTCAATTCCTTAATAGTTGGCTCCGTCTGTTGGTACTGGTTCTCTTCCGGTTGCAAGGCTGCCTACAGAGCCTCTGCCTGTGTCTGAAACTTCTGTTGTCATAAGGGATATTTTAGATGTGGGAGTAGTGAGTTGACAAACAGGTGTTGGTGCTGCATCTCGGTCATAAGGTATTTAATTTTCCCTTTAGTCGCTTGAATCTCTGATCAATCTCCCATACAAACTCTCCTGGTTTATGTCTTATCTCAATCATCTCGTTCATGTACTGATCCTCTGAGCTCGGCTTCTGGAACTCATTAATCAGTAGCTTCTTAATGTCTGCCAGTGTCCTCATCGTTCCAGGGGCACTATTTGTGTCTAGAATCATGTACCAATCTAGTGCGCGGTCTCTTAGCGTGATCGCTAACTGCTCGAGTTTGGTGTCTTCATTAGTGATCTGTTTTGCCTTCTAGATCTTTGTTGAGTACATTTTTATGCTTCCTTTTTACTCTATAAACTACACTTTTGCCTCTATAACCATCCATTTTGCCTCCATTTCATTCCATATTTTCCATAAAACAACTTATGCAAGGTATATTTATCATTCTTTAGCTTAACAATTGAGTTTTCTAATTTTTGGCATTAAAATTGAAAATTTATCAGAAATGACAGGATTTGACTAAATCCTGTAATTGCTCCTAGGTTCGTGTACTTACAGGACAACTGGGCGAAATCTGAGACTTGGGTCATGATCCTTGATGTACAAGGATGGATGATGAGCTATCAACTTCAAGATCTGAGCCTTCCAGGTGTCTGGTCAATGCTGGTCAAACAGGGCCACTTCAGTAGAAAATACCCTGTTTTAGCCTAAAATCATGGACAGTTTTAGATTTTCTTGGGATTTGTTCATATTTTATAGATCTGAAGGGGGCATTCGACCTTCCTAACATATATTATGGATCTGATCATGATATTTAGGAGATTTATTAGCATTATTAGTTTCAAAACTCTGGTATAAATACTCTAAGGCATAAACTAGTATGGCACCTTTTTTTGATGTGAATGAAGAAACTTTGGAATTTGCAATCTTGAGATCAGTTCTGCATTTTGTTCTTGATAATGCCTATGATATGATGATGTGAATGTTGCTGGAAGCTCCTTCTTAGTTGAGACAACTCAAGTGTACAAGTGAAGCATTGGAGGGCCCCCTTTGCCAAACTAGTACACTCTTCCTTTATGTTTTTTTCAAGTAATATTTGATACATGTTTTAGATCAGATCTTGCTGTAGATGAGTTTATCCTTTGCTGTAGTTATTTGAATTCCATAGTTAAGTAAAATGATTAATGTTTCTAAGCCTTACTCATGTTGTGAATGATTTCTTGAATAAGAATTCAATGTGTGGTTTGCTTTCAAGCATTAGGATAATCATGAATGCTTTTTGAGTTATTTACGCTTTCAGTACTTTTGATTTAATAAGAATTAATGATAATTGCTAATGAATGAAAGAAGACAATGAATGCATCTCTTGAATAAGAGTTTTGTCTTTCTAGCATTGATAAGCCTTAGAACTAGTTTGAATATCTCTTGAATGCTTACTGTTGATACTCTTTAGGAAAACAATTGTTGATTACTGTCATGAGATCTATGAATAGGACTTCTGAACAAAAGCTTAGCATCTCTTCCATATTTATCTCTTAGAATAGGTTTTGGTTTATTCCCATAAAAGAATAAAATTTATCTCTAAATCCATACATTTTAGACGTGCCTCTAAGTCTTACAAGCACCGGATTGACAATCATTTGCACTCTAATTTACATCAGTAGATTGGAGCCTAACAATCTTTGCGCAAATGAACAAGTGCTTCTCAAAATATTCTACTGCTTCTCCTCGAAATTCTGGTAATCTGATAGTGGGATCATGTCCTACCATTCTAAATACTGAACTGCTACTGCGCAGTGTAGATACTTGACTAATACTACATGAACTGGCTACTCCAGTTGTTGCTCCTACAGTAGATGTACTTCTTGCAGTCAGACTTCCTCCGAACTTCGGTTGTCTAAACGATGGTGTTCTCTTTGGTTTATTAGTCGCACATGAGTTTATGGGTTCCACACTGACATTAATATGGATAGGATGGTTGCCTTCTCCTCCCATTCTTGGGCCTCTTGTTTTCCTCTCATAAGTTGCGCACACGATTTCCTCAATCTGCTCCACAGCCGAGAGATCCTCTACCTCTTCCACATCTCTTGCCAAGCCCTCCCTTGCGGCTACGACTCTCTTCTTGGTATTCACCTTATATTGGTAGGGTACTCCACTACACATCATTCCTGATGACGCCATGATCCACTGAAGATGGTCGTCATCCATCAAGATCGGGTCCAAGAGTTCCTCCTTCTTGCCTTTATCCTAGACTTCTTCCATTTATCCTCTATCTTTCAATGCTTCCTCCCCTCCCCCCATGCATGCAGGGAAGTCTAACTTTATGATTCCATTGTCATTACACCTTTGTTATATAGCAATATTTTAATAGAAGTATATAGTGATCGAATGTACCTTCCTTGAGGTCCGCGTAGAAATTCTTGCTATGATATGCTGTATGACTTTGCTATGTCGACTGCAAACTCTGTGATGAAGCTTGCCACAATACTATCAAGCCAAAAGTTAACTGCGCGGGTGAATTTGTTGTTCACCTGCTGTAACTGCTCAACCTGTACTGGGGTCCAATCTAACTGTCGGAGCTAGTTCTTCGTGTGGTTATCTTTCAACCTTAGTATCCACTCCTGCAGTAGGTGGGGAAAATCATAGAAAAAGACTTCGTGTAAATCCATAAACACATATTTATCCAAATATTTGCAAGGTGTGATGCTAGGGTTTCTATTGTCTTTTTGGTCAAACTCTAGCTCTTTGGTTCTCAACCAGCCGTCGATTTCTACTTTCGTGGGGTTCTAAGGTCTCAACATTCCCTTCTAATGGCTCATTGTTCTTTTGTTTCACTCATTCATTTCTTGTTCACTAAGATCTCGCCTACTCAGTCCTCTCTTGTTCCTCTCAACACGACAAATGAACCATTTGTTGGTCTCAACTGTTCTCTTCTTCTCTTTGAGTTATTGACCCAAGGTTCATGTCATTCAGGTTTCCAACAAAGCCTCTAAAACTATTAGCCCTTCTGGTAAACCAGAAGGCAACACAGTAGACAAAATGCACTGCACAGTCTCACCTGAGATAGCTTTAAATCAGTGGTTGTAAGACTCAGGTGTTTACAGCCTAGGATTGCGTATGCGATAGGGGTTTATTAACCAGATCCATGCACTACGAACTATGAGGGTAATCTACCTATTCCTCCCAGGTACACATTCCCATTACACAGTTTACTTCCCAAGAAACATATTCGTGTTCCATAACAATATATGAACTCATTTATTAAGCATAACAATAACCTGCTGAAAGAAAGTAAAGAGATGCATACATTCATCACATTACACAGTTATTACTGTGGTTCGCCCCCTCCTGGGCTACATCCACAAAGATTTGGCTCTTGGTTATTTTATTATGGCAGTTGTGCATTTCTGGCGTCGCGCGCTTACAATTCCCTTCTTATGGGTAATATCTATATGAGGCGAACTAGATCGCACTAGGCTCTACAGCCTGCGAACTAATCCTCATATCTACCTTCTCTCCTCCTTTCTAGCTCAACAACTTACAAAAATGGTACGTAACAGTCAATACCGCATCCGCTCATGCATAACTACAGTAAAAGATGGGATAACAATACTAACACCCCAAGCTAATACACAAGTTTTCAACACAAAACAGTCGAACCTCTACATGATACCTACGTATCTATATTTATACATTTCGAGCTCTTCAACCGTTTACAAAGCATTACAAAACCCCTAACCTTACTGATGTTAGGTCTTCCTCCTATGCACGCGTGATTTTCTTCCTCCATCTGTTGCTTTCTTTGTGCACGCTTTCTTGCATGCATGCATGCTGTTCTTTTTCCAGCTATTATTTCTGTTTCTGCACACTTTCTTTCCCACGATCGTCCTTCTTTCCACTTCATCCTGGTGCCAACACCACCTGAACTATGTTGTAATCAATGGGTATGGTATATAAATGATAAAACTTGGTCAATCTATCGACCACCACATACATGCAGTCCTTACGCTGAACCTTGGGTAGGTCTGTGATGAATTCCAACGAGATGCTCTCCCATTTCAGCTCTAGAATGGAAAGTGGCTGAAGTAGTCCCACTGGAAGTGCATGCTCTGACTTGTTCTGCTAATAAGTCACACACTTGCTGATGTACCTCATAACATCCTGCTTGAGTCCCTTCCATGAGAACTTCTCTACGATCTTCCTGTAGGTTTTGAAAAACCCCTGATGGATTGCCAATGGTGAATCATGAACTGTTGTTAGGATCTTCTTCTTAAGCCCTGAACCTGGCACTAAGTAGAGTTTGTCCTTGTATAATATGACATTGTCAATGATCCTGTACCTGTGTGAGATCGGAAGAG
>CBVK0100020494.1:0-38040 GCA_900067695.1 Picea abies | reverse complement strand
GCTCTTCCGATCTCACATTTCCTCTCCCTATTGCTAGCCGTGCTATTCTGAGGCCAAGAAGAATGAGACGTCCCTAGCCTAGGTCTACTATACTAGGACCGTACTCTTTCTAGGGTTTTTTGAAAGGACTTGCTTCAGCAACACCTCCCTCATCAAACCATCTTGTTTTGGTTATATTTTGTTATTATTGAGCTAGTCGTTTGTCGGGAAGGAGGAAAGAGCACGAGGCCTTGCTTTAGAAACACCAGAGTGAGCCTCTCTCCCCTAGGGTTCCAATTTTGAGGCTTTGCTTTAGCAACACTTCAAAACTTTTCCCTCTAGTCCTTGAAATCTTGCCTCCTTCAACCTGTGCGTCCTTTACTTATGACTCCATTAAACCCTAAGGCACTGATCTAAGACCCCAAACGTTGAAGTAGAACTTGATCTAAACCCTCTCAAATATTTTGAATTGAAACCCTAACTACAGTAACCCTAACTCTAGAAAACCCTACTGTTATTACCCCATAAATTATGGGAATTAACTGGTGACTGGGATATTATTTGTCTCTAGTGTTTTAGTTGACAAATGATTTTTCATGCTGCAAATAATTTGAGAAAAAGAAAAAGAAAAAAGAAAAGAAAAAATAAAGAAAAAAGAAAAAGAAAAGAAAAAAGAAAGAAAAAAGGAAAAGAAAAGAAAAAAGAAAAAGAGGGCATAAAAGAATTGAAATAAACCCCCATGCAATAATGGTAACTTGGTCCATACCTTTCAAGCATGGCCAAGTTTTTTTAAAATTTGATGTTGATAGGGTAGTGAATGATTTGGATAAACAGTTTAATATTATCCAAAGTGTCTAGGTTAGATTAGTGAATAAATCTGGCCAAACTGTCTAATCCTGGTCAGATAGCCCCATGGTAGAGTAATTTCTTAACCCAACAGTTTAATCTGGGTTAAATGTCATAGAAAACTAGGTTAGAACATAGGTTAGTTGCTTTATTGTTCCATTCCAATAAAACCAGCTTGAGGTCAAGATTGCACCATGTTCCAAATTCTTAAAAGATAGTTGGCCGAAGTCCCTTGGTAGTGTCTATTTGAAAAGTTTGGGAAAAAACCCATAAAAATGCTTTTATCCTAAGTTTTCCCAGCACATGTGTTCTCCACGCCTCAGTTTATGCTTCCTGCACATTTTGACGGTTCTGATTGCGGCACCTAGATCTACGGTGCACAGAGCATTCTGGACCCCCCCGACCGTTCTGCTTTTAATGGAGGGGGTGGGGGGTCCAAAATGGGTAATAAGATTGGCACACATCTGGACGTCCTAGAGACGAGTGCTTAAATCAATGGTCCAAATTGGATTCTGGACCCTCCCATCCGTTCTACCTTTAATGGAGGGGGGGGGGGTCCGGAATGAGTGATAAACGATGCGCTAAGATCTGCGGCCAAGAAGAGGGCACGTAGATCAACGGCCCTAATTGGATTTCGGACCCCCCCTGATGATCTTATTTTAACCGAGGGGGGGGTCCGAAATGGTTTTTCCCCTCTGGCGGGCCCCTTGTCATATGTGGCGTCAATCTATTAATCCCAAAGTCCCATCACCATTTTCTATCTAACAGTCTCTGTCACTCATGAATGTCATCTTCCACTTCTTCCACTTGTTCCCGAGTTATGTCCCATCCCATAACTGTTGTCATTCCCCTAACCCCTTTCACTCATGACCAGCCCCTTATCGTGACTTTTGCCTCCAATCCCTAGCCTCCACATCACCTGTCCGTATGTTTCGTCCACCGTCACCTACCATCTCACCCCAAAGTGGCCTGTTGTCCATTTATTACTGGATAACCTATCTGTTATCCAGCTGACCTGTCTCCCGTGCCCAACCGACCCCATTTTAAAATAAAATTACCGTTTTCCCCCATTTTCGTTGTTCACTCGTCGCACCAGAAAAACTCATAGCCAGCTCCTCCTTTACATCCCGTCGCCTTCATCCACAGTCAGTCGACCCCAATAACTTCGTGTTTATTGCAGGTACTATTGTAGAGATGGCGCCAAAGCCAAGACAAGCAAAAGGAGAGGAGAATCCTTTTCTCTCGCCTCCTATCGACCTGAACAAGATCTCTTTGGTCGATAAAGATAGATTGATCACAGATACCAAATGCGATTTCGATTTCTCAGACCTCCATTCATGGCTTAGGGAGGTTTTCCTAGACCAGAGCGATGAAATTGGACTCTGGGAGTCCAATTTGCCCCTTTACCATTTTCCCCAGATACACCATTTTAGCGAGTTTACACTTAAATGCCAAGCTCACTATATTCCTGAACAAAGCGCCATCATCTCCTCATCCGGAGACACCCTATTCCTCATCACGCCCGAAGACATAGACCAGATGATGCAAATTCCCCGTGCCGAGTCTGTGTCTCCTTTCAACCTAGAAATCCTTACAGAGTTATATCAGAAGATGACTTTTCCCCAGAGAGCTCAAATATTTGAGCTTTTCCTTCCCACCTTCGCTCAATTCCCTTCCACAAACCCCCCTTACCCGTCGTCCATTTTCTCAACTAAGGGAAACCAAGTCATTTCCTCCCTTTGTGCCCTGCTAGGGTACTATTCCAACCAGTGGGTAGATGAGCCCATTCTGGGTTTTCTATCCATTTTCTCCAATGATGAAAATCCCACTACCCAATTTGATTTCAGCACCTTCTTGGCAGACAATATTCACGAAAAGTTCATGAATTTTGGCACGGAAGGCATGTTCAAATACTCGTCTATACTGGCATACATGTTTGTCTACTTTCAAGCAGATAAATTTAGTTTTTCCATGCAGAAGATGGACGTAGATGGAAGGCCTCAGCCAGTCACAACATGGACCTCTTTGCTGAATAACTCCACAGAGTATAGCTTCAAGGCATTCATCGATCTGTTCTACCACCCCGTGGTAAGCATGTTGAGCCGCAGGCCTGAGCCTCGAATAAATGACGAAGTCCAGAGAGTCTTGCATCTTTCGGACAACACAAAGACCAAGGATTGGTACCTGTATCAGAACCACACTGAGATCAAATTATTCGGGTGAGAGTTGGCACCCTACAAGTTGCCCAAGTATGTGCTGGTAAGAATATTTTCTTTAGAATACATAAGACAAATCATGAATTCAGATGATATCCATTTCGTATCATTGAAGAAGAAGCAACAACTTCGAATCAAGGGGTAGATTGGTTCCTTCATCTGCAACAGTCGAGGAGCCGGGGAAGAAGCTAACAAGATTTTGAAAGAAATGAAGCTCTTTATGAGCTTCCCATGGCACTATGATCCTCATGGGATCATCTCATAAATGCGGGTGAAGAACAAAAATATCCCGTATGTACATGTGTCCAAGCCCGAGATTGAAAAATTCGCCAATCAGATAGTGTGGGTGCCTGACACGTTGGTCGAAGTGGAACAACAGGTTCCCCCGACCACTGTGCCACTAACGACCACTCCTCAGGTCCCTAAGGAAAAAATGCCTCGACAAGATTCATCTCCGCCTGTCACGGAGGTATCATCTAAAGAGTTCCAGTTGCACACTAAGAGGCCCAAGAAAACCACAGTTCTCGGCCCTAATGGGGAGCAAGAAGCCTCGCTTAACACAGTGGTCAAATATGTCATTCCACCTTTCGGATCAAGCCTATATCAGGGCATCACCCCAGAAGTGCCAAAGAAATCCTCAGACTCCCCACTGGACACTCATCCAGGCAAGACTGGGCCCAAGTTGAGCATTTTCGAGAAGTACGAGCTGATTAAGAAAAAGAATCAGACCCTTACCAACAGTACTTACGCTCATTTTCGAAAGCAAACATCGATGGCGCAACATAGGCTGTTGTCTGCATTTGACACAGAAAAAGGCAGGATGCACATGGCCTTCCTCCAGGCGCAGGTACCAGACCCCAAGGTAATCACAGACTACAAGAGGGCCACCTTCGAATTCCAGACGAAGGACATGCACCCAGCAGATCAGATGGATCTGCACAAACAGACTGGGGAGATGGTATTCCATACATTGGCACATGCTTCCACTTCTGCAGCAAAATTATGGGTATCACTAAACAATGCTCAGATCCTCAAGATCGGCTATGATGCTTCGAATGTCAAAGCTATAGAGGAGATGATAAAGAAAAAGAATGCATACATCGCCTCCTTGAGGAAACAGCTGAGTTCCCACCTACAGAGGACTCACAGGTGAAGGAGATAGCGGAGAAAGAAGGCGAGAAGGATGAAATGCTCAAATTTCTCATGGATCAGAATGCGTAGCTCAAAGAAATGGAAGTCGAGATGGAGAGATTATTGAAAGAGAAAGAGAAGTTGAAGCTAATGGAAGTCATTCCATTGAGTTCCATTTTGATTTCAGGAGCAAGCATCGCAGCTGTAACAACAATCCCATCTGCAACACCAGTGACACCACAAGAGGGGACAATCGACCTCGCCAAATCCATGGAAAAGATGAACCTGCAAGAGACAGAGATCAACATGCTTAAAAAGGAAGTTGATAACCTCCAGGAACTCAAAACTTCTTTCCAGAACAGTCTCTCCAAAGAAAAGTAGGTAACTGAGCAGCTCAAGAAGGAGCTACAACAGCTCCAAAAGCAAACAGTGGTAGGGAAGACTTTGGCTGAGGTCAAAGAGAATGTATGGAAAGACATCACAAAGTCCATAAATGATATCTGGCCCATGATCCAAATCATGTTTGAGAAGAATGAGTTGGTCCAGAGGAGTAAACAGGCTATTGAAAAGATCAGAGTAGAATTGGGAGATAGACCAACTCAGGAAAATGATATCATCAAATTCCTCAATTCTAAGACCAGAGAAGAGCTAGAAGAGTTGAAGATAGAATACAGAATAGAGACCATCCTTGAGGTCAAAAGAGTTTTGACCAAGAGAGGATTAATGCTTCAATTGGAAGAAAAGGTTCAGATCATGGACCAGGGGGTACAAAGGTTCTTCAACAAGATCGAGGCTCTCTAGAAGAAAGGTATCCCCGGTCTGAAGGTTATTAATGAAAAACAAATGACACTCCCAGATTACAAAAAGAGATTGTCTGAAGTGTCTAAGGACAGTTCCAAGTTTGTTGGCATACAAGGGAGCATCACCGGCAAAGCATTCTTGGATGCCCTTTAGTTGGACATCAGTATCCAACACGAGATTCGATACATATTCCTCACTAAGCCCACATTCGCCAAGTATACGGAATTGGACAAAGTGTATCGAAGACTACTCAAAGTCATTGTGCCTAGTCATATCAGATGGGAGGAACTCTACGATCTGCTTGATTAGAAGATGAGCTATCTGGGTCCAGTCACCTATCCAGTCAGATGAGGTCATGTGAAGGCTTCATCAACGGTCTACCCAAAAATCCGCGTGCAGTTGCACCCAGTCATCAAGCAGTTTGATTAGTTAAATTAGTTACGCTAAAAATAGAATTAGCATGTCCTGATCAGTTATGACAGGAACGTTTGTAATTTGAGTTATAAATACTTCACCTTTCGAAGTATTGAGGGTTTTTGATCTTCACACCCTGACGCTATCAGACTGTACCTTTTTTTAAGAGATCTGCCATTAATAAAAGGAGGCACTTTTACAGGATTCTTTCGTGTATTCACTGGTGATGTTTATTCTCTAAGTTGAATGTTATTCTTGCTTTGTGATCATATTGTTTTCTGAAACTAATCTTTAAGAGTAACGAATGTTGCAGGATTTATCTTGGATACCCTGTTTCTGACTCGAAAGATTTTAGTGTTTATCTTCTGGTGATTTCAATTAAGAAATTCTTAACTGCTTCTTAGTTGAATTTATCTTTCTCATCTTTTCTTCTATCCATCATTTAAGCTACTGAAAGATCCAATGAGTATATTATCTTTCCCTGTGGAAATCTTCCTTCACGTTTTGGTTGTATTTCATATTTTATTTAAACGCAGACCCCATAGACTAATGGATGTGTAGACTGTTTCAACCAATTCATAAAAAACCTTTACAACAAAACCTACCTATTTCTTTACCTATCCTAACATCTAAAAGTTAAAAACAAAGCTAAATCATATAGAGAGATCCCTCTCTGAAGCTGGAAGGGCTAGATCCCAGCTTTAAAAGTGGTTGGATAAAGTTACCTTTGTAGATTTATTCTGTTTCAACCTCTAGGAAATTTACCAAGTACTAACATAGTGGCGACCATACTGGGGAAGAACTAAAATTTGATAATTTCACGTTTTCTTTCCCCTAAAAAGGAATGTTTAAATTTCAGAAGAAAGTAATGTTTAGAGGTTGATCAAACTTTGTACATATTATTTTCAGACTCGCAAAATTAAAATATATATATATATATAACCAAAAAGAGTTCTGGCTCCCAAGAAAGTTCACACTCGATCTCATCTAGACCAGAACCCGCGATATTAATAGATAACCCCGAACAGTTACTCAGGAGAAAGACCTTAGTTGTAGGTTCAGTGAGTCATATTCCCTTTCATAGGTCTCCTTCCTTTTCAGGGAATCCTGCTGCCTCTCAAAACCTTGACCTCGATACCTTTCCACATCGAAGCCTGGTTAGAACACGGTCCGATAGTTTTGTGACTGGAATCATCTTTGACCCAACTGTGCTGCAACCCTGAACCCCCGAAGTTCTGTCCCCCATGAATAAACCACAAATCACTCCCTTAGTACTATCCAGTCCCTCCTCGTCCTCGTCTTCAGTTGCTACCTCGTCGACAAACCAGGTTGTTGTCCCACCTCCTCCACCCATCATGGAAGCTCGATATTCTCCTTTGGTGTTGGCTGCACCGCTGCATGCCATGCCCCAAGACTATAAAACAAGACTTCCACAGTTCGATGCAATAGGACCTTTAAACTCCCAACAACATGTTGACAAAATGAATGATTATTTTGACTTGAAAGAAGTTGATGAGGTTGATGTTCAAATGAGATTGTTTGCCCAAAGTTTGATAGGTGACGTCAAAAAATGGTTCAAAACTTTACCTGCCACCTCAGTCCCTGACCTTGTCGCGTTCCAATGGAGTTTTCTTGACAGATGGGAGGTAAAGAAAAACCCTCTCCAGATATTGTCAGAATACGAGAATATAAGAAGAAATCAAGGTGAGATGGTACAAGATTACTGCACCCGTTTTAACAACTTGTACAATGCCATTCCAGCCGAAATCAAACCTCCATAGGGCCTAGCGTTGATAAAATTCCCTGATGGTTTTGATGCCGACATGTCATACCAACTAAGAGAAATAAATTCCACCACCTTGGCAGACATGCAGAAAAGTGCTATAAGTGTGGAGGCCAATCTGTTGGTGAAAAGGGCACTTCAGAGGTCAGAAAGGAGAGTCACGATCAAAGAAGAACCTTCCACATCGACCATAGATTCCAAATTGGATTCTTTGACCAGAGCAGTGGAAATAATGATGGAAAGACTTACTGTGTCAGACAAAAATCCTCCAAGAGAAAACCCACCAGCTCCCCAGGTTCGGAACCCTAAATTTAGGAGAAACCCTCCTCAAATTAGACAGAGAGAACCTAGGGATCAAAGAGAGAAGAGGGGTCTAGATCAGCAGATCAGACATCCCCTACAGGAAAACCATGCTGATGAAGGGGAGGAAGTGATTGAGGAATTGGAGGACACTCATATCAATCTCATGGGAATTCACGACAACGAAGCTATTTTCCTTACCCAAGAAGAGTAGGAACTTTTTCTTCTCAATCAAACCAAAGTAAGTGCAGAAGCCGAAGATGCAGGACAACAGGCCTTTGAAAATGCTATTCTGGAGGTACACCGGCAGTACAATCTACAGAGTAAGAAGACAGAAGGGAGTTCTCCAAAAAAGACGACTGAAACAAAGAAGGTAGTCGAAACCAAAAAGACTTATGAGCCATCTGTCGAGAAGACTCCTGAGAAAAGTACTGCTGAGAAGATTCCAGAGAAGAGTAATGTCGACGCTCCCATGAAGAAAAACATCACCATTCTGAAAAGGCCATCACAGCCCGAGGTTTTACCTATTAATCCACCGAGTACTTCTGAGCCAAAGAATATGGTGGACAAACCAGAACTGAGGAGCCAAAGCAGAGCTCCTACACCCTTTAGCCTTGAGGGGGAATTGGAAAAAACAAAAATTCCCATCCCAGTTACAGAGTTGATGAACAGAGACGGGTATCGTTCATAGGTTATTAAATCACTGGACATTGAACCTGACATAGGCACGAAGGCCTTAACCATTGGAACAGTAAATCATTTAGACACTGTGAACCTTACTAATGATCATCCCGAACTTCTTTTCGGACCTGAAGTAGATGGTCAAGATGATACTGGTGAGGTCGCTCCTTTTTACATCAGTCTAAACATACACGACTTGATCTTTCATAACACTATGCTGGATTTGGGTGCCTCCCACAATCTGAGGCCTAAAGCAGTAATGGAAAAGCTGGGACTGGAGGTCACCAGACCATACAAGGATTTACACTCATTCGACTCCAACAAAGTTAAATGTATTGGTTTGATCAATGACCTATGCATCACCTTGGTTCAGATTCTTGCGAAGAGCATGGTAATGGATGTGGTGGTTGCAGACATCTCACCGAAGTATGGAATGTTTCTATCCCGGTCTTGGGGGGATAAGTTGAAAGGAACCCTGCAGCTGGATATGTCTTACGTCACTATCCCAGTATTTGGGCAATAGAGGAGGCTATACAGAGAAACATTGGTGAAGTACATGGTCAGTAGCCAAGAAAAACCACACAATTATCCCCTTTACTCTGTGCATTCCGATTTAGATTCATTCATCTTGTACAATGATGGTGATACGGAAGAGAAAGATACTCAGTTGATGGAAGACACATCTAGTCAAGATGAAGGCTAAGAAAGAATTGAGGTAGCAAAGATGAAGAACGTGATAACTGAAGAGTTACCCGCTGATTTCTGGAGCATGGATTTTGATGGAGCTGTGAGTAAAGAAGGAGCAGGAGCTGGAGTCTGGCTGCATAATCACATAAATAGGTATTCAGAAAACCATTCTTACAAATTAAATTTCCAATGTACTAACAATATTGCTGAGTATGAAGCTTTGATGCTCGGTCTGAAGCTTTTGAAAAAAGTTGGTGCTAAGCAGATAATGGTAAGAGGTGACTCTGAATTGATAATCAAGAAAATCAAAGGTGAGTACGTTTCTAAACACCCACATCTTAGAGCTTATAGGAATGTTGTTCTTGATGCCTTGAGGTGTTTTACTGAAGTTGACTTGCAGGTAATGCCGAGGGGACAGAATATTCTGGTCGATGGATTGGCTACGTCAGCAGCCACCTGTAAGATTCCTTTCCGCCCGACTTGCCCATATATTGTTGAGGTGAAATACAGACTGACAGTTCCCGACAATATCAGGTATTGGAAAGTGTTCGGTAATGATGACCAAATCGAAGACTTTTTGCAATGGAAAAATTATTTTGAATGTACAAATATAGATTTAGAGAACGAAGATGAAAATGTAAATAATTTTGACTTTGAAATTGATAGTGTAAATACCATAGATTCAGGAGAATTAGGCGATGACGAATTGGATACTGACGTTTTACAGTTGAAAAGCAATGTTTTGCCTAGAGGTCCTGTTCCTTTAGAAGACTTGTTTGACAGTAACGATGTATCCAAAAAACCAAAAATAGAATCCCATGGACAAGAGGTAGAAGACTGTAATATAGGGACTGAAGAGAAACCTAGGATGGTCGAACTGTCCAAATCATTACCCCCAGAACAAAAAATCAAATACATTGAGTTGTTCAAAGAATATTCAGATGTTTTTGCCTGGGGCTATGAAGATTTGAAATCCTATGATACCAACATCATACAACATAGGATTCCAATAAAAGAAGACCAAAAACCGTTTAGGCAAAAACTTAGGAGGATAAATCCCAAGTTGCTCCCTCTCATAGAAAAAGAAATAAAAAAAATGTGCGATGCCAAGATCATAGTTCCGCTGCATTTCTCCAAGTGGGTCTCTAATTTGGTCCCTACACGTAAGAAAACTAGGGAAATCAGACTCTGCATAGATTTCCAAAATCTGAATAAAGTATCCCTGAAGGATAATTACCCCTTGTCGAAAATGGACCACATGCTGTAAAGGGTGGTCGGGTCCAGTCGGATATCTCCGTTGGATGGTTTCTCGGGCTACAACCAGGTCCTAGTTCACCCGGACGACCAAGACAAAACTGCTTTCACCACACCATGGGGCACTTTCATGTATGTGAATATGCCTTTTGGTCTGATGAATGCAGGAGCCACGTTCCAGAGGGCAATGGATATCACCTTCATGGAAGAATCGGGTAAGTTTATCGTCGTCTATTTAGATGATGTGACTGCGTTTTCTTGATCTGATGATGAACACCTGCGTCACCTTAGACGAGTTTTCGAGAAATGTAGAAGGTTTTGGATTTCTTTAAATCCTAAGAAGAGTCTTTTTGGGTTAGAAGAAGGAAAACTGTTGGGACACATCATCTCTAAAGATGGAATCAAAATAGACCCCAGTAGAATCGAGGCCATACAAAAATTAGAACACCCAAGAAACCTCAAAGAACTACAGTCATTTATCGAAAGAATTAACTTTCTACGAAGATTCATTCCCAATCTGGCTAAACTCCTCAGAAACATTACAAACATGCTTAAAAAAGATGTAAAAATTAAATGGGACTCTAAGTCCAGACAATCTTTTGAACAAGTAAAACGAGCACTCACAGAAGCCCCTGTTTTGATCAGTCCTGATTTTACTAAATATTTCTATCTCTTTTCTTTCGCTTCCAAACATACTATAGCAGCGGTGTTACTGCAAAAGAACAGCGAAGGGTATGAACAACCCATAGATTTCTTTAGCAAAGCATTAAGAGATGCTGCTCTGAATTACAAGATCATGGAGAAGCAAGTGTTTGCTTTGGTAAAAGCCATAAAAGACTTTAGGGTCTACATTCTCCATTCCCACACCATAGCTTATGTTTTGAATGCAGTAGTAAAGGAAATCTTGATGCAGGATAATCTGGATGGAAGAAGGGGGAAATGGATTGCTGTCATTTTAGAATACGATATTGAGATTAAGCCCACGAAACTAATCAAAGGTCAAGGCCTTGCTAAATTAATGGTTGAATCTAATTTCCATGCTCTTGACATTAATTTTCTAGATGTGGCAGATGAATAGGGCGAGATGGCGACTCCAAATGTGAGAGAGGTATTTCTCAACTCTCCATGGTATGCAGACCTTATATTCGTTTTACAAAATTTACAAGCTCCCCCTGGTTTGACTAAGACTAAAGCTAGATTTTTAAAGTTGAAAGCTTTGAAATTATGTATTCTAGAAGGAAATTTGTATTGGAAAGATCCTACAGGCATTCTGTTAAATTGTTTACTGAAAGATGAAGTTGATAAGGTGTTACAAGAGTTTCATGCAGGAGAATATGGTAGCCATCTAAACTGGAAGGTCACAGCCAACAAAATACTCAGAGCTGGATTTTACTGGCCCACCCTGTTTGTCGATGTGCATCAGAAGGTAACGGCATGTCACCAATGTCAATTGTTTGAAGGCAAAAGGAAACTCCTTCCTCTACCTCTGAAACCGATCTCAGTAGAGGCCCCTTTCCAGCAATGGGGACTCGATTTCATTGGAGAAATACACCCCCCATCTTCAGGCCAGCACAGATGGATTCTCACTGCCACCGATTATTTTACCAAATGGATCGAGGCAATACCAAGAAGGCAAGCCACTGACTCTATTATTATCAAATTCCTTGAAAATAATATTTTGTCTCATTTTCGTTGTCCTAGAAAGATTATAACTGACAATGCAGCTGCCTTTCGGTCGAAGAAACTCATATATTTCTGCAACCAGTATCACATTGGTTTGGGGCATTCCACAGCCTACTACCCTTAGGGGAATGGGTTGGCAAAATCTTCAAACAAAATTTTGGTAAATATCATCAAAAAAACACTGCAGGAAAACAAGAAATCATGGCACGATAAATTGGTGTTTTCTTTATGGGCTGACAGGCTGACCACCAAAAGGTCAATTGGTATGTCACCATACCAGGTGGTCTATGGTACAGAGGCAGTTTTCCCCACTTCTTTAGGAGTCCCTGTCATGAAGTTGCTTCAAGATGTACAAGCTGAGCCAAATGACTCACAGAGAAGGATCAACCAGATGATCCATTTGCAATAGACTAGAGAAGAAGTTTTCAACAAGACTCAGGTAGTCCAAGGAAACATCAAGAAAATCCTTGACAAATGAACCAAGGAAGATAATTTTGAGTTAGGATATTTGGTGCTGAAATGGGATGCCAGAAATGAAGATAAGGGAAAGCATGGAAAGTTTGACAATCTATGGACAGGGCCATACATGATCCAAGCTTTCAGGGGAAACAATGCCTTCTTGCTAAACAACATTGATGGGTCAGATCTGCCAGGAGCACCTATGAATGGCATAATGCTGAAACATTATGTACCACCTCAGTAGAAGATTTGAGCTCTCACTCTATTGTACATACCATTTTAATTTTCATTTTCACTTGCATTTTCTGAGTGAAGAACATTCGTCAGTTAGTTGAAGCCCGAAGAGAAGGCCCTAAGCTGCTGATCACTTTTTTTCCCATTTTTGAGAATAAAACCAACGAAGGCTGCTAGACAGAAATTTTCAAAATGACAGGAACTAGGATTCTTGGCACTTCACAGGGAAAGTACCATCCCCAGGTGGAGCCGCTGTTATCACCCCATAAATTATGGGAATCAAATGGTGACTGGAATATTATCTGTCTCTAGTGTTTTAGTTGAAAAATGATTTTTCATGCTGCAAATAATTTGAGAAAAAGAAAAAGAAAAAAGAAAAGAAAAAAGAAAAAGAAAAAAAAAGAAAGAAAAAAGGAAAAGAAAAGAAAAAAGAAAAAGAGGGCATAAAAGAATTGAAATAAAGCCCCATGCAATAAAGGTAACTTGGTCCATACCTTTCAAGCATGGCCAAGTGTTTTTTAAATTTGATGTTGATAGGGTAATGAATGATTTAGCTAAACAGTTTAATCTTAGCCAAAGTGTCTAGGTTAGATTAGTGAATAAATCTGGCCAGACGGTCTAATCCTGGTCCGATAGCCCCAGGGTAGAGTAATTTCTTAACCCAATAGTTTAATCTGGGTTAACTGTCATAGGAAACTAGGTTAGAACATAGGTTAGTTGCTTTATTGTTCCATTCCAATAAAACCATCTTGAGGTCAAGATTGCACCATGTTCCAAATGCTTAAAAGATAGTTGGCTGAAGTCCCTTGGTAGTGTCTATTTGAAAAGTTTGGGAAAAAACCCATAAAAACGCTTTTATCCTAAGTTTTCTCAGCGCATGTGTTCTCCGCGCCTCAGTTTATGCTTCCTGCACATTTCGAAGGTTCTGATTGCGGCGCCCAGATCTACGATGCACAGAGCATTCCTAACCCCCCCGACCATTCTTCTTTTAATGGAGGGGGGGTCCGGAATCGGTAATAAGATTGGTGCACATCTGGACGGCCAAGAGACGATCGCTTAAATAAACGGTCCAGATTGGATTACGAACCCTCCCGTCCGTTCTGCCTTTAATGGAGGGGGTTGTCCGGAATGAGTGATAAACAGTGCGCTAAGATCTGCGGCCAGGAAGAGAGCGCATAGATCAACGACCCTAATTGGATGTCGGATGCCCCCTGATGATCTGCTTTTAACCGAGGGGGGGGGTCCGGAATGGTTTTTTCCCTCTGGCAGGCCCCTTGTCATACATGGCGTTAGTCTATTGGTCCCGAAGTCCCATCACCATTTGCTATTTGACAGTCTTCGTCACTCATGAACGTCATCTTCCACTTGTTCCACTTGTTCCCGAGTTATGTCCCATCCCATAACTGTTGTCAGTCCCCTAACCCCTTTCACTCATGACCAACCCCTTATCGTGACTTTTGCCTCCAATCCCTAGCCGCCACATCACTCATCCGTATGTTTCGTCCACTGTCACCTGCCATCTCACCCCCAAGTGCCCCATTGTCCATTTATTACTGGATAACCTATCCGTTCCCCAACTGACCTGTCTCTCGCGCCCAACCGACCCCATTTTAAATAAAATTACCGTTTTCCCCCATTTTCGCTATTCACTCGTCGTACCAGAAAAAATCATAGCCAGCTCCTCCGTTACATCCCGTCGCCTTCATCCACAGTCAGTCGACCCCACTAACTTCGTGTTTATTGCAGGTACTATTGCAGAGATGGCGCCAAAGCCAAGACAAGCAGAAGGAGAGGAGAATCCTTTTCTCCCGCCTCCTGTCGACCTGGACAAGATCCCGTTGGTCGACAAAGACAGATTGATCGCAGATACCAAATGAAATTTCGATTTCTCAGACCTCCAGTCATGGCTCAGGGAGGTTTTTCTGGACCAGAGTGATGAAATTGGACTCTGGGAGTCTAATTTGCCCCTTTACCTTTTTCCCCAGATCTACCATTTTCCCGAGTTTGCACTTAAATGCCAAGCTCACTATATTCCTGAACAAAGAGTCGTCATCTCCTCATACGGAGACACCCTGTTCCTCATAACGCCCGAAGACATAGACCAGATGATGCAAATTCCCCGTGCCGAGTGTGCGTCTCCTTTCAACATAGAAATCCTTACAGAGTTATATCAGAATATGAATTTTCTCCAGAGAGCTCAAATATTCGAGCTTTTCCTTCCCACCTCCGCTCAATTCCCTTCCACAAACCCCCCTTACTTGTTGTCCATGTTCTCCACTAAGGGAAACCAAGTCATTTCCTCCCTTTGTGCCCTGCTAGGGTACTATTCCGACTAGTGGGTAGATGAGCCCATTCTAGGTTTTCTATCCATTTTCTCCAATGATGAAAAGCCCACTACCCAATTCGATTTCAGCACCTTCTTGGCAGACAATATTCACGAACAGTTTGTTAATTTTTTCATGGAAGTCATGTTCAGATACTCGTCTATACTGGCATACATGTTTGTCTACTTTCAAGCAGATAAATTTAGTTTTTCCATGCAGAAGATGGACGTAGATGGAAGGCCTCAGCCAGTCACAACATGGACCTCTTTGCTGAAGCATAACTCCATTGAGTATAGCTTCAAGGCATTCATCAATCTGTTCTACCACCTCATGGTAAGCATGTTGAGCGGCAAGCCCGAGCCTCGAATAAACGACGAAGTCCAGAGAGTCTTGCATCTTTTGAACAACACAAAGACTGGGGATTGGTATCTATATCAGAACCACACAGAGATCAAAGTATTTGGGTTCGAGTTGGCACCCTACAAGCTGCCCAAGTATGTGTTGGTAAGAATCTTTGCTTTAGAATACATAAGACAAATCATGAATTAAGATGATATCCATTTCGTATCATTGAAGAAGAAGCATCAGCTTCAAATCATGGGGCAAATTGGTTCCTTCATCTGCAACAGTCGAGGCACCGGGGAAGAAGCTGACAGGATGTTGAAAGAAATGAAGTTATTTATGAGCTTCCCATGGCACTATGATCCTCATGGGATCATCTCAGAAATGCGGGTGAAGAACAAAAATATCACGTATGTACCTGTGTCCAAGCCCGAGATTGAAAAATTTGCCAATTAGACAGTGTGGGTGCCTCACACCTTGGTCTAAGTGGAACAACAGGTTCCTCCGACCACTGTGCCACCAATGACCACTCCTCAGGTCCCTAAGGAAAAAAGGCCTCAACAAGATTCATCTCCACCTGTCACGGAGGTATCGTTTGAAGATTTCCAGTGGCACACTAAGAGGCCCAAGACAACCACAGTTCCTGGCCCTAATGGGGAGCAAGAAGCCCCGCCTACCACAATGGTCAAATCTGTCATTCCACCTTTCGGCTCAAGCCTATATCAGGGCATCACCCCAGCAGTGCTAAAGAAATCCTCAGACTCCCCACTGGACACTCATCTGAGTAAGACTGGGCCCAAGTTGAGCATTTTTGAGAAGTACGAGCTGATTAAGAAAAAGAATCAGACCCTTACCAACAGTACTTACGCTCAGTTTCCAAAGAAGACTTCGACGGAGCAACATAGGCTGTTGTCTTCATTTGACATAGAAAAGGGCAGGATGCACATGGCCTTCCTCCAGGCGTAGGTACTAGACCCCAAGGTAATCACAGACTACAAGAGGGCCACCTTTGAATTCCAAACGAAGGAATCAAGACTCTGGAGGAGTTGGTCCTCAAGATCGGCTATGATCCTTTGAACGTCAAAGCTGTAGAGGAGATGATAAAGAAAAAGAATGCATACATCGCCTCCTTGAGGAAACAGCTAAAGCTCCTGCCTACAGAGGACTCACAGGTGAAGGAGATAGCGGAGAAAGAAGGCGAGAAGGATGAAATGTTCAAACTGCTCATGGAGCAGAATGCGGAGCTCAAATAAATGGAAGCCGATATGGAGAGATTATTGAAAGAGAAAGAGCACTTGAATCCAATGGAAGTCATTCCATTGAGTTCCATTCTGATTTCAGGAGCAAGCACCACAGCAGTAATAGCAATCCCATCTGCAGCACGAGTGACACCACAAGAGGGGACAACCGACCTCGCCAAATCCATGGAAAAGATGAACCTGCAAGAGACATAGATCAGCAGGCTTAAAAAGGAAGTTGAGAACCTCCAGGAAATCAAAACTTCTTTCCAGAACAGTCTCTCCAAAGAAAAGCAGGTAACTGAGCAGCTCAAGAAGGAGCTACAACAACTCCAAAAGCAAACAGTGGCAGGGAAGACTTTGGCTGAGGTCAAAGAGAATGTATGGACAGACATCACAAAGTCCATAAATGAGATCTGTCCCATGATCCAAATCATGTTTGAGCAAAATGAATTGGTCCAGAGGAGTAAATAGGCTATTGATAAGATCAGAGTAGAATTGGGAGATAGACCAACTCAGGCAAATGATATCATCAAATTCCTTAATTCTAAGACCAGAGAAGAGCTAGAAGAGATGAAGATAGAAGAAAGAACATAGACCATCCTTGAGGTCAAAAGAGTTTTGACCAAGAGAGGATTAATGCTTCAATTGGAAGAAAAGGTTCAGATCATGGACTAGGGGGTACAAAGGTTCTTCAGCAAGATCGAGGCTCTCCAGAATAAAGGTCTCCCCGGTATGAAGGTTATTAATGATAAACTGATGACACTCCCAGATTACAAAAAGAGATTGTCTGAAGTGTCTAAGGACAGTTCCAAGTTTGCTGGCATACAAGGGAGCATCACCAACAAATCATTCATGGATGCCCTTCAGTTGGACATCAGTATCAAACACGAGATTCGATACATATTCCTCACTAAGCCCACATTCGCCAAGTATACGGAAATGGATGAAGTGAATCGAAGACTGCTCAAAGTCACTGTGCCTAGTCATCTCAGATGGGAGGAACTCTGCGATTTGCTCGATTAGCAGATGAGTTGTCCGGGTCTAGTCACCTGTCCAATCAGATGAGGTCATGCAAAGGCTTCATCAATGGTCTACCCAAAAATCCGTGTGCAGTTGCACGAATTCATCAAGCAATTTGATTAGTTAAATTAGTTAGGCTAAAAATACAATTAACATGTCCTGATCAGTTATGATAGGAACATTTCTAATTTGAGTTATAAATACTTCACCTTTCGAAGTATTTAGGGTTGTTGATCTTCACACCCTGACGCTATCATATTGTACCCTTTTTTGAAGAGATCTGCCATTAATAAAAAGAGACACTTTTACAGGATTCTTGCGTGTATTCACTGGTGATGTTCATTCTCTAAGTTGAATGTTATTCTTGCTTTGTGATCATATTGTTTTCTGAAAATAATCTTTAAGAGTAACGAATGTTGCATGATTTATCTTGGATACCCTGTTTCTGACTCGAAAGATTTTAGTGCTTATCTTCTGGTGATTTCAATTAAGAAATTCTTAACTACTTCTTAGTTGAATTTATCTTTCTCATCTTTTCTTATGTCCATCATTTAAGCTACTGAAATATCCGGTGAGTATATTATCTCGCCCTATGGAAATCTTCCTTCACATTTTGGTTGTATTTCACATTTTATTTAAACGTAGACCCCATAGCCCAATGGATGTGTAGACTGTTTCAACCAATTCATAAAATGCCTTTACAACAAAACCTACCTATTTCTTTACCTAGCCTAACATCTAAAAGTTAAAAACAAAGCTAAATCATATAGAGAGATCCCTCTCTGAAGCTGGAAGGGCTAGATCCCAGCTTTAAAAGTGGTTGGATAAAGTTACCTTTGTAGATTTCTTCTGTTTCAACCTCTAGGAAATTTACCAAGTGATAACATCTACTAACCCTAAGTTTTTGACGTCATTATTGGATATTTCATCTTTATTGTAGCAACGTTTCATCTTGTGAGCAATTGAATGTGGTTTTAGGCATAAATTGAGCAAAGTGTTGGTTTATTACATTGAATTCCATATCGTTCTAGTATTTATTGGTGAAGTGACATTAGTTTTATTGTTATTTTGGAAACATTGACCTCGTCAACATTTACTTTCAAATTGATTATATTGAATATCAGATAGTCTTTGATATATATGAAGTACTAACCAAAGCATGCATATATCAGTTTATTGTTGCTTTGTTCTTGGGAAGGGATTCTACTTGGTTATCTTTGGTTTCTATAAGCCAGACTATTTGTTTTGGTAGTGATCTGTGAAGGGGGGAACTTGTCATTGTCTAATTATCCTTTAGCCTCTTCAAAACCCTAGGTCACCGGGGATGTTTCCCCTGGGACTCACATCCCTAAAGAGAAAGAACCTCCCCATCGTGGTGACATTGGGTGGGATAGATTCCTGTTAAACCAGTTTGGGCTTCCACTTTATAGCCTTTCTTCCTAGCTACAAACTGTGCGATAACATGGCCTTAATTTCAACATTCGTGTGAAGGTGAGGATCCTAATGCCTCAGACGTTGAATGGTGCACTTCAGAACGACCTCATAGTGGAGGCAGAGATGAATAGTGGGGGTCATGGTAGGAATCATTCTAGACCGACTGGACAAATGACATCAAGGGCACAACAACATTAAACACCATCCAAACAGACTTCTGTGAACTGAGATAGGCCCAGGGGACCTATGTCCTCGACACCAAGACGACATAATCCTTAGTAGAGTACTCCTTACATAGAACCAAAACATCAACAAAAAATTCTTTTGCAACAACAACAATAGTTTAGGCTAGTTCAAACGAATATACCAAGATCACAGACTGCTAGGACAACAACATCTACTTTAGGGACCAGGCGAATTGGGCCAAAGAATAGATGTTGGACATGTGGAGAGGCACATTACCAGTGAGATTTTTCGATTGAGAATACCAGAGCATTCGTATCATATGGACCCAATATGGTTGGAGACTTGGGAAAGGCCTAGAGGATACATACAATGGTGAACAACCACTAGGCCAAGCACTAGTCCACTGTTCTCGAGACGTTAGGTACAATGGCTGATCAAACTTTTAATATTTTGATAGATCTAGGTGCTATAGAGAGATTTATTTCTAGTGTAGCATTAAAGATAATTAAGTTAAAGGAAATAAAGAAATATGATTTCATATATGTAGTAATGACATCGGGTGTTAGACATATAGTTGGAGGAAAGGTTATGGAATGTAGCATTAACTTAGGATATTTTGTAACAAAGGTAGATATTTATGTCATGATATTAGGATATTATGACATAGTGGTAGGTATGGATTGGTTGGAATCACATTATTTGATACTTAACTGAAATATGAAATGGTTAAGTTTGATTGAAGACTTGGGACATGGTAGAGTAATTGTAGGAAGAAACCAGTGTGTGTCCTTGAGGTTTATTTCTTCCCTACAATTGTGATGCATCCCCCCATAGTTCCCCCTAGGACTGCGCAACCTCCCGGTCTTGGATCCTCCGATTCTCGAGTCGAAAGACTCTTTGGAACCTTAAAGGTCCCCTCTGTATCTAAACATAGGCCCCCTCAGCTTCCTGGTGCAGGTTTGAAAACTACCTGCAAGCTTCCCTTTTTCACTGTTGCGAAAACTCGGAGCGCCAATTTTATCTCCCTTTCAGATAAGCCTAGACTTGATATGACCTAGGGCTATGACCACATGATTTCAGGTGTGGTCACAAGCGGTTCAGAGTCAAACTGCTTTTGGGCCTGCAATGCTCCTCCAGACTACATGTATCCTCTAGACGAAACCACGGTTCAAATTGGGGCCCACCTTCGATTCCTTAAACTCCTCGCAACTTTTGTCCCCATATTGACATGAGATCTTCAATCTAACGATATTGACGATAGAGTCCAATAAATGCTTCAAATTTGTGCCCTCCTTATCTACAAACCAAATCATCTCTCCTTGAATCAGCAGTCGAGGCTCTCTTCACAATTCCAGATTCTGGGAGTTTGAAGTCTCAAACTCAGCTCTCTTCCATACTCCAACCTTCTAGAATTGGTGATCTACGGACACCTGTCCTGTAATAAATAGTACTAATTTAACTTGGGTGTTTGATCTTTCAAACTAGATCAACGGTCCAAAGACCCCTTCTCAATCGACGGTTGAGATTTCCTCTGGGCTTTGGACTTATGAGATTTCAAATCTCAAACCATTTTTTCCAAAAGACTTTTACCCAGAGTCTAAGATGCATTGATGCGTGTCCCTCATGATCCAATGATCAAGGGTTACTTTTGGAATTTACCTAGAGTTAATATATTTGTGCCATGTCTACTTTGAATCCAACGATCCAGATCTTATTCCGGGACTTCGGGTCTCTGTGCTCTACTGATCTCAATTCTAAAACTGAAAACCCACTTTGGGTTTTCCACGGAGTACGAGATATGTTGACAAGTGTCTCCTCCCAAATCAATGACTCATGACTCTTCGGGTATTCACACTTTGTGTTTTTCAAGTCTCAAATTCCGCCTTCCTCCAGATATTATGAGCTGCTGACACATACCCTCCTAGCTTCAATGGTCCTGATATGCTCTGGCACTTCGTCTCTCCGCACTCTGAGATTTTAAAGTCTCAAACTTAACTCTTTGTGCACCTATGATATCTGACGGCTCATGCTTGATCAATCAGACGATTGAGATTCCACTTCGACATTCCAACACTCCGGACTTCAAGAATCTCAAGTTTCAAGCCGCTCTCCCTCTTGATATTACATCAACCAATGGTTTTGATTCTTCCTGGTGATCCAACGCTTAGTCTCTGCCTCCAGTGATCTAACGGATCATATCTATCTCATTGATCACATGGTCGAGATTCTATTCTGGGTCTCTGGACTACGGGAAACTCAACTTTCAACCTCGATAGTTTCTCTCCTTGGTACACAAAGTACTATGGTTTGAACACTTCCTTCTGATCCAACGATTGTCGATATTCTTCCCTATGATCCAATGATCATGGTCGTTCTTCCTCCTGAGCTTATGATATCTCTCCACCTTGGAAGATTTATCCACTTTCAAAGGTTCCAAACCTTTGTTCTCCCGATGAATCCATCTCTAGGATCTCGTCAACACTTGAGAAAAGTGTTATCTGTTCTGAGCTTCTATCCTTAAAAGGATTTCAATATCCCATGCACACTTTTTGTTCTTGAGATTTTGAATAACTCAGTTCAAAGGATTTTCTTGAAAAGAAAATGCTTCTCGCCCACTTGGCGTTCTTCTACGCTGGTTCTTTGAATCTTGTTGGCTTCTTGACGTTGTTCACACCTTGCACTTGGTCTTATATTCTCTAATTCTCTTTGAACTTCTCTGAGTCAATCCAAGACTCGGTCGACACACTCCTTGCATTCGAGATGCACACCTTACATATAAGTATCGGAAGAGAAATGATTGAAACTCAACCAGCTTCGTCACGAACTCATACAGTTAATCTCTCGAAAACTCATACATAAAATGAACTGTAATAAATCATATGCATAGAATAACATTCATTCAATCACACATGAAATGAACACAATCCAAAGATTTGGGACAATTTATGTCTGTTCTATTCATTCATGAAAAACAAAATACATAGTGTTTCTGCTACTCTATCCTACTCTACTAATCTCTCTGATTTGTCTATCTGTTCTTATCTATTACAATACAATACTAAAAAAATATATAAGGACCTCTTCATGAGCTCTCTTGTCCTGTTATGAAATATATCATTTCAAATTCAAAGCTATTACCTACTATGTCCTATTACAATAACTACTAGTTATTTCCAGATAGATTCGACACTCCATAACTGCAATTTCTTACATTCCTTCAAGACTTTACAAACAATTTACATTTTAAAATGTTGTATTCAAAAATATCTCAAAAACCCATTAAATTTTGAATTAAATGCTCGATTTGAAATTCTGTCATTGCTGAGATGTCCTCTGTTTGCCTCCACGCATGCGTTGTTGACTTTGGATGCGATGCTCCTGCATCATACTCCTCTGGTTAAAAATTTTCATGGACTCCTATCCACGAGCTCCTGCACTATCTTTCCATTCTTCAAAATACCAGGTTCTGTGACCCAACTTGCATCTTCCATTGGATGATATTTCCACTTCACTAAGTACTCAGGATACGTCTTCCTCCTGGTTTTCTTTCCATCCCTCTGTTCAATGATTTTCTCCATCTGAGGTTTGTCTATTGTGGTCAATTGATCTTCCCACTAAATTTATTTTTGATCATCTAATTCTCCTACTTAATCTCTCCTATAAGGATACAGGTCTGCAACATTGAATATCTGTGATATCCCAACATTGTCTGGCAACTCAATCTCATAAGAATTCGCTGCAAATATTCTGAGAATCCTACATGATCCTATCTTTTTCATCTTTAACTTGTTGTACATTCCCCTTGGAAACCTCTCTTTTCTCAAATGAGCTAATACTTAACCTCCAACATCGAATTGAACTTATCTTCACTTTTGATCAACTCTGCTCTTGTATTTCTGGATGATGTCCTATAGCTGCTCTCTGACTCTGTCATGGAGTTTTTGCATTTCTATTGTAAAATCCTCTACTCTAGTACTTATGAACTCATATTGATTCAAATATCTCAACTCTGTAATCCCTCTTGGCTATATACCATACACAATTTCAAATGGACTTTTTCCTGTGCTCCTCTCCACTGAATTGTTGAACGCAAATCTACTTGTGCCAAAATCTGATCCCATTGTCGACCTTGCTCAGTGACTAAAATTCTCAATAAGTTTCTGAGACTTATGTTCACTACTTCATTTTTTCCATCATTCTGAGGGTGATATGCCAAACTAAAGGATAATTTCATCCCTAGCCTCTTCCATAGAGTCCTCCAAAAGTGCCCTACAAATTTGGTGTCCCTGTCTGAAACTATGATCCTCGGAAATCCATGTAGTCTCACTACTTCTCTGAAAAACAAATTGGCGATGTGTGTGGCATCGCTTGTATTCTGGCATGGTATGAAATGTGCCATTTTTTAGAATCTATCAACCACAAAAAATACGGAATCACTCCCTTTTTGAGTTCTATGCAATCCCAAAACAAAATCCATACTGATTTCATCCCATGACCTTTCTGGAATTGGTAATGGTTGATACAAACTAGTGTTATGTTGTCTTCCTTTTCCATACCGACAAATTCTTCATTTGTTCAGGAACTTCTTCACTTCTTCTCTCATGCTCAACCAATAATACAAATTTCTCAGCTGTAAAAATGTCTTATCATGACCAAAGTGTCCAGCTAAACCTTCATTGTGTTTCTCTTTCAGTAGTTTGTCTCTCATTGAGCATTTCAGAATGTATAATTGGATTCCCTTGAACAATAATCCATCTTAGATCAAATATTCAGTCCATGGGCTTCTATCTCCCAATAAAGGATTCTTGCATGCCTCATAAGCTTCTTTGAAATCTGTATCTTCTTTATACATCTCCTTGAGGTGTTTGAACCCTTGGAGTTCCTGTACCATCAAACTCCTTATGTGCAAAGCGTCTGCGACTTTGTTAGCAGTTCCAACAATGTGTTTAATAACAAAAGTAAAAATTTGCATAAATTCTACCCATTTTTCATGTTTCGGATTCAAATTTTCTTGCCTAGTAATAAACTACAAAGCATGATTATCACTATACAAGAAACATTCCTTAAGAATTTTAGATAATGTCTCCATTTTTTCAAAGCTTGAATCACCGCATAAAATTCCTTGTCATACGTGGAATACTTTTGCTTGGCATCATTCAGTTTCTCACTGAAATAAACAACTAGCCTATTGTCCTGACTCAAGACTACTCCAATAGCTAATCCACTTGTGTCGCATCTCACCTGAAATGTTTTTCCAAAATATGGTAAGACCAGAATTGGTTGCTTTGTGATTTTATCCTTCAACACTTTGAAACGTTTTTTAGCTTCCTCTGTCCAACTGAAGGACTTGTGTTTCTTCTTCATGGTGTCCAACATGGGTGCACATATGCCATTAAAATTTCTTATGAATTTTCTATAAAAACTTGCTAACCCATGAAAAATTCTTACCTCAAATATACTGCTCAACGACGACCATTCTCTGATTGCTCTCACTTTTTCTAGGTCAATTTTCAATTCATTTGAAGAGATTATGAAACCCAAATATATGATCTCGTTCTTCATAAAATAACTCTTCTTCAGATTTATCAACAATTTCTCTTGCTGCAACCTTTCCATCACTGATGTCAAATGTCTTAAGTGTTCTTCCTTTGTCTTGTTGAAGATTAGTATGTCATCTAGATATACTATGACAAATTTTTCGATGAAGTCTTTCAAAACTTCTTTCATTAACCTCATAAATGTGCTTGGTGCATTTGTCAACTCAAACGACATGACCAACCATTCAAACAATCCTTCATTTGTCTTGAATGTTGTTTTCCATTCATCTCCCTCTCTCATCTGTATTTGATGATATCCTCTCTTCAAGTATATCTTGGAAAAATATCTTTCTCCACTCAAACAATCCATCAAATCATCCATCCTCAGTAAAGGGAATATGTATCTAATGGTTATCTTGTTGATGGCTCGGGAATCTGTACACATCTTCCATTCTCCATCTTTATTTGGACTTAATACAGTCGGTACTACACATGGGCTTAGGATTTCCCTGACTAACCCTTTATCCAAAAACTCCTAGACTTGATTCTTGACCTCATCATTCTCTCTAGGTGTCAACCTATAAGCTGCTTTGTTTGGTAAAATAGCTCCTAGAATAAGGTCAATATGATGGCTTATACTCCTGATGAGTGGCAATGAGTGTGGTAACTCATCCACGACTATATCAACAAAGGTTTATAATAGTTCCTAGATTTCTATAGGCAAGTCTTCTATAGAAGTATTCATAAGGATAACTCTAGGCTTCCTCACTACAAAAAAGTGAATTTCTTTCTCCTTCTTGACCTCTTTTAAGAGCTCCTTCCCACTCATGAGAAGTGTGTTTGAGCTGGCTTATGTCGTTTTCTCTTTGTCTTCTATGGGTCACAACATATGTGTTCTACCATTCTTTTCTAGGGAATAGGTATTTTTTCTTCCATCATGAATAACCTTTCAGTCATACTGCCACGACCTCACCAATAAAATATGACAAAAATCCATAGGAATCACATCACATAATATTTCATCCCTATAACCTCCTATTTTAAATTCAACTTGGCATTGTTGACTTACCATGAGTTGATGTCCTTCTACAACCACGATACCTTGTATGGATTTGGATGTGCAGTTGTCTTTAGCTATAGCTTCTCCACCATCTTTGTAGATACTATATTGTCAGTGCTCCCACTGTCTCTGATCACCTTGCAAACTCTATCTTTCGACTTGCAAGCAGTTCTAAACAGGCATGTTCGTTGAACTGGTTCCTCTAGTTCCTTTTCTGGTTTAAGAAGAATTTTCCTCATCGTGAGGTTTTTTCCTCCGTCTGTTGCTTCGGCTTCCACATGTTTTTGTGCTTCAATAATGTGTGTTTCTCCGCCTTCTCTCTTTCTTTCGGGACATTCCCAAGATTTGTGTCCTTCTTTTCCATAGGTACAATATTTAACCATGCCTCCTCTAGCTCTTCCTCTTCCTCTACCTTTGGAAAAAGAACCTCTTCCACCATGTTTTCCTTCTTTAGAACTTCTACCCTTCTCATGGTGACTATGATGTTTGTTAGCTTCAGGCTTCGACTTTTAGAACTTCTCTCTGCTGGTTCCCTTGCCTCTGCTTGAATTTTCGCTTCTGCTTCATTGGCTTTACTTCCTAGCAAATTTTTCTTCAGCTTTTAAGGCTGCTTGATAAGAATCCTTGACTTTATTGACATACATCATGTTGATCTCCTCTTTTATTTCATATCTCAGCCCATTGATGTATCTTGATGTCTTCTCATCTTCATTCTCCTTCTATCCAACCCTGATGTTCAGTCGGTAAAATTCTTCAGTGTACTCCTTCATTGATAAACCCCTTTGTTTCAGGTTTTGCAATATTTTGTAAATATTTATTTGGTAATCCTTCGAGATAAATTTGGCTTTCAACTTAGCTACCATCCTATCCCAATTTTTAATTTTTTTCTTACCATTTCTCCTACGTTCGACTTGCAATTCATCCCACCATAACGTTGCATGAACTTTTAGTATTTTCACTACATGCTTCACCATCTTGTCTTCTTTGATATCTTCATAATCGAAGTATTTGTCCATAGCACGTACCCAATATAACAATTCTTCAACTTCCAAATTACCTTCATACATAGGTACCTCTATCCTTGCTCGGGCTCCTATCTTTGAAACAACCTTTATCAAGTGATCTTGTGCAACATCCTCTGCTACATTTTATTCGACCTTTTCTTATTCTTCACTCCCAGCTTCACTGATATCACCAACATCTGGTGCTCTTCTCTATGTTATTTCCATGGCGTCCAATCTCATTTGTAGTCGCCTCATTTCTTCTTCCATTTCTGCATTCGCTCTGCACCTTCTAGGTGGCATGATTTCACTATGTCACCTACAAACATAAATTAAATTAATTTGATATGAAAAATGATACCAACTTTCCTCCTTGCTCCCTTTGTCTGTTGTTTGCAAACAAATTTAAAATCTGCTCTGATACCACCTGATGCAGCCTCCCTACTTCCCCGTAGGACTGCGCAACCTCTCGATCTTGGATCCTCCGATTCTCGAGTCGAAAGACTCTCTGGAACCTTAAAGGTCCCCCTATATATGTAAACACAGACCCCCTTGGCTTCCTGGTGTAGGTTTGACAACTACCTGCGACTTTCCCTTTCGCTTTGTTGCGAAAACTCAGAGTGCCAGCGTTAGCTCCCTTTCAGATAAACCCATGCTTGATATGACCTAGGGCTATGACCACGTGATTTCATGCATGGTCACAAGCGGTTTGGAATCAAACTAATTTTGGGCCCACAATGCTCCTCCAGCCTACACATATCCTCCAGACGAAACCATGTTTCAAATTGCGCCCCACCTTTGATTCCCTAAACTCTTCACAACTTCTGGCCCCGCAATGACATGGGATCATCGATCTAACAATGTTGACAATAAAGTACAATCAGTGATTCAAATCTATTCCCTCCTTATCTACAGACCATATCAACTA
Source organism: Picea abies (assembly GCA_900067695.1). Taxonomy (NCBI): domain Eukaryota; kingdom Viridiplantae; phylum Streptophyta; class Pinopsida; order Pinales; family Pinaceae; genus Picea; species Picea abies. Next base: position 10,499 of record CBVK0100020494.1, on the reverse strand, counting down.
TCCTTAAATCAACGGTCGAGGGTCTCTTCGCAATTCCAGATTTCGAGAGTTTGAAGTCTCAAACTCAGCTCTCTTTCGTACTCCAACCCTCCAGAATTTGTGATCTACGGACAACTGTCCCATAATAAATGATCCTTCCTTAACCTAGGTGTTTGATCTTTCAAACTAGATCAACGGTCTAATGACCCCTTCTCGATCGATGGTCGAGATTTCCTCCAGGCTCCGGACTTCTGAGATTTCAAATCTCAAACCTCTTTTTCCAAATGACTTTTACCTGGATTCTAAGATCCACTATCGAGTTTCCCTCCTGATCCAATGATTGAGGGTTACTCCGAGAATTTACCCAGAGTTAACAGATTTGTGCCACGTCTACTCCAAATCCAACGGTCCAGATATTTTTCCAGGACTTCAGGTCTACACGCTCCAACGATCTCAATTCTCAAACTGAAAACCCACTTTGGGTTTTCCCCGGAGTATGAGATCTGTTGACAGGTGTCTCCTCCCAGATCAACGATTCATGACTCTTTGGGTGTTCACACTCCTCTTGTTCCAAGTCTCAACTTCTTCCTTCCTCCAGATCTTTCGAGTTGCTGACACATACCCTCCTGGCTTCAATGGTCTTGATATGCTCCGGCTCTCCGAATCTCCGTGCTTCGGGAATTTTAAGTCTCAAACTTGACTCCTTGTGCACCCATGATATCTGATGACTCACGCTTGATCAATCAAATGACTAAGATTCCACTTCAGCGTTTCGGCACTCCAGACTTCAGGAATCTCAAGTTTCAATCCGCTCCCCCTCCTGAGATTACAACAACTGACGACTGTGATTCCTCTTGGCGATCCGATGCTTAGTCGCTTCCTCTAGTGATCTGATGACTCAGATCTATCTCACTAATCAGATGGTCAATATTCTATTATGGGTCTCCGGACTCCATAAAACTCAAGTTTCAACCCTAATAGCTTCTCTCCTCAGTATGCAAAGTACTAAGGTTCGAGAACTTCCTTCTGATCCGACAACTACCAAACTTCTTCCCTATGATCCAACAATCACAATAATTCTTCCTCCTGAGATTCTGATATCTTTCTGCCTTGGAAGATTTCGCTTTCAAAGGTTCCAAACCTTTGTTCTCCAGATGAATCTGTCTCTGGGATCTTGTCAACACTCGATAAAATTTTTATATCTTTTGAGCTTCTATCATTAAAAGGATTTCGATCTCCCATGCACACTTTGCATTCTCAATATTTCGAGTAACTCAGTTCGAAGGATTTTCTTGAAAATAAAATGATTCTCGCCCACTTGGCATTCTTCTGCACTGGTTCTTTGAAGCTTTGGCTTATTGACGTTGTGCACACATTTCACCTTGTCTGATTTTCTCTTATTCTCTTTGAACTTCTCTAAGTCAATCCAAGACTCGGTCGACGCACCCCTTGCATTCGAGATGCACACCTTGCATACAAGTATCAGAAGAGAAACTATTGAAACTCAACCAATGTTTTCACGAAGCCATACAGTTAATCTATCGAACACTCATACATGAAACAAATTGTAATATATCATATGCAAAGAATAAAATTCATTCAATCACACGTGAAATGAACATAGTCCAAAGATTTGGGACAATTTTTGTCTGTTCTATTCATTCATGAAAAACAAAATACATAGTGTTTCTGCTACTCTACCCTGCTCTACTGATCTCTCTTATTTGTCTATATGTTCTTATCTGTTACAATACAATACTGAAAAACTATCTAAGGACCGCTCCATGAGCTCTCTCATCCTGTTTTGAAATCTATCATTTCAAATTTAAATCTATTACCTACTCTGTCCTATTACAATAACTACTAGTTATTTCCAAATAGAGTCGACACTCCATATCTGCAATTTCTTACAGTCCTTAAAGACTTTACAAACAAGTTACATTTTAAAATGTTGTATTCAAAAATATCTCAACAACCCATTAAATTCTAAGTTAAATGCTCGATTTGAAATTGTCATTGTTGAGATGTCCTCTGTTTGCCTCCACGCGTGTGCTGTTGACTTTGAAGGCAATGCTCCTGCATCAAATTGTAGCAGATTATGCGCAAGGGATTCAAGTTATATGAAATATTAGAATTAGACAAAAATGACGAGGTGGAAGGACTAGAAAAACTTCCTATAGTACAAGAGTTTGAAGATGTATTTCCAGAAGAGTTTTTAGGTTTACCGCCCAAAAGCGAGTTGGCATTTACAATTGATTTGAAACCTGGAACATAATTGATTGTGAGAACTCCGTACTAGATTTCGACACTAGAATTGGAGGAGTTTAAAATTCAATTGAATGAGTTGTTGGATTTAGGATTTATACGTCTGATCGTATCGTCGTTGGGTGTGCCAATGATTTTTGTTAGAAATAAGGATGTGTCGTGGAGACTTTGTATTGACTACCGTCAATTGAACAAGGATACAATCAGGAACCAATATCCTTTACCAAGGATTGATGATTTGTTTGATCAAATGAAGGGAGAGATGGTGTTTTAGAAGATTGAATTGAGATCCGGATATTATCAACTATGGATTAAGGAAGAAGATATCTCTAAGACCGCATTTAAGATGAGTTTAAGACACTATGAGTTTACAGTTTTATTGTTCGGATTGATGAATGCCCTGGGGGTATTCATGAGTTTGTGGAATGGGGTGTTCCAGGAATACTTGGAAAAGTTTGTTAAAGTATTTATTGATGACATACTTATTTATTATCAGACAAAATAAGAGCACAACGAACACTTGATATTGGTTCTACAATGTCTAAGAGAAAAAAAAGTGTACAAAAATATATTGAAATTTTCTTTCTACCAATCAAAGATTCATTACTTGGGACATATCACATCTCGAGAAGGTATCGTTGTGGATATAATGAAAGTAGAGGCTATTATGGAATGTCCATCCCCAACGAACATACAAGAAGTAGTAGCTTTATGAGTTTAGTGTGATATTTTTGATGATTCATCGAAGGTTTTTCAAAGATAGAAAATCTAATCACAAAATTGCAGAAGAAAAACAAGAAGTTCATATGGATAGAGAAATGCACAGAAGCACTTCAAAATATTAAGGAGTTGTTAACAACAACGCCTATATTGAAGGTCCTCGACATGGAAAAGGAATTGTTGGTATGCACAGATACATCCAAGGAAGGTTTAGGCAAAGTTTTGATGTAGGACAGTCGAGTGATTGCTTGCATTTTAAGGAAATTGAGAAGGCATCAGGAAAACTACGTAATGCACGGCTTGGAGTTATTAGTGATTGTATATTCCTTGAGAGTATGGAGACATTATCCGATTGGACGAAAATTCAAATTAAAGACAGATCACTATGGATCGTAGCATATATTTACTCAGATTGACTTGAACCCGCGACAAAGGCATTGGTTATAATTACTTAGAGAATAGGACTTTGAGATTGCTTACATTAAAGGAACAATAAACAAAATGGAAGATGCATTGAGTCAGAGACCCTACATATTCTCGGTAATACCTCTTAAGGCGAATCTACGAGAAAATATTCTAGCTCTATAGATTGACGATTATTGGTACAAGGAAGTAAAGGATATTATCGGACAAAATTCCACGTGGTACTGAAGTTTGAAGGTTATTCTTTGGAAAAAGATGGATTGTTGAGATTTAATGACATAATTTATGTACCACCTAACAACGAATTAAGAAGTTTGATATTAAGAAAAGCTCATCGAGCAGTATACATGGATCATCCTGGAGCCACAAAGATGAAGGAATAACTTAAGTCTTTATTCTTCTATAAAGGAATGAAAGTGGACATACTTAGTTATGTGGTGAGATGTCTAGAATCTCATCAAGTGAAGGTTGAACATAGACATCCAATAGGATTTTTACAACCACACATTATTCCTGAATCAAAATGGGAGGTCATTTAGATGGATTTTATTTTGGGATTTCCACTGATGGAAAGGAGACACAATTTGATTTTCATTGTAGTTGACACTCTGACGAAGAGTGAAAACTTCATTCCAGTACATACGACGTATCAGGCACCATAAATAACTAGAGTATTTGTTAGCGATATTGTGAGATTACATGGTGTACCAATAAGAATCATATAAGATTGAGGATTGATGTTTACATGATGGTTTTGGACCAGTTTCTAAGAGGCCTTGGGAACACAACTGAATTTTAGTACAATGTATCACCCTGAGAAAGATAGGCAAACAGAGAGAACAAACAGATTTTGGAGGACATGTTGCATATGTATCTAATGGATAAAAAAAATGTTGGGAGGAATTCTTAGCATTGGTATAGTTTGCATACAAAAAAAAATAACAGAGTATGATCAAGATGGCATCGTTTGAGTTCCTTTACGGGTGACCATTTCAGATGCCATTAAGTTGGGATCAACTTGAAGATAGGGTTCTAGTGGGACCGGAAGTGATCCAAGAAGTGAAAGAACAAATGCAATCTATAAGATAGAGGATTAAAGAAGAAAAAGATATATAGAAGAGTTATGATGATGAGCATCGTGTTAACCATAGTTATGAATTTAGCGATAGAGTTTTCTTGCATGTAAAACCGCACAAGATTTTTATCAAGTTTGTAAAGGGTAATAAAATATCTTCTAGGTTTATGGGACCTTTTGTGACTGTGGAAAAGAAAGGACACATGGATTATTGACTATCCTCGCCTAATTATTTAAGGTGTGTGCATGATGTATTTCATGTATCTATTTTATGACATTATGTTAGTCATCAATCACATGTTATTGGCATGAGTTCTTTGTAGGTGTTGGACAAGGGTGAACTCATGGTGGATCCAATCCTCATTCTAGACCATTTCATTTGACAACTATGACGTCGAATAGTTGATTAGGTCAAGGTACAGTGGGAAAACTATAGTCCACACTCGACTAGCTGAGAGGACGCATATGAGATGTGTCAATAGTTTCCTTACTTGTTTGATAGATTACATGTATAGATCTACGTCAGATACAATTATATTCTTTCATTTATATACTGTAAAAACTTTGGGACAAAGTTTAAAACATGAGGGGGTGTATGTAACATCTTGTTCTACTAAGCACACTTTGAATTATTCTTTGAGGACACTTGCATCAAGTGATCCAATTATGGTACATTATGATTTTGTTTCAATTATGTGTTATATATGATGGTGATGATGTATTGCGACTTATTTTTATTTTGACATATCTGTATTGGAAGATATTATTTATGATTTTTCATGAGTGTGCATGACACATGACTGGTTATGGATGTTGATGGAATCAATGGACTTCTTCGGACTCTGGATTGAGTGAGGGAGTGGATTGTATTTGTTTTTAGTATTTCATTTCATGCACATTTGATATAAGATTGATTATAATATGATTTATGTATATGGATTATTGACACTATTTTTGTCAGTGGATGGAGGATTGACGATGCTTTCTAATCCGACTCGCATAAGGAGTAAAGGGTCCATGCACCGAAACCATACATTTCAGGGAGAGGTGTGACAACATCCCTGTTACCGCCTACTAGTACTTCCACCATGACCTGAACTATAGGTTAACGATAATCTAGTTCGAGAGGTCCACGATCTCATGAGGGAGGAATGAGATAGTCTCTCATGAATATTTAAAAGGGGCACGCAATAAGGAAGAATCCTTATTCCTTAGAAACCCTTAGTCTCTCACAAGGTCGACCGAATGTAGTGTTGACTTCAAAGGTAGGACAAACTTCCAAAAACAGTCAAAGGAGACTGGCACCCTCAGAGCATAGAGGTGTGTCTTGAAGGGCATGTCGCGTAATGAAAATATGAGTCAATAAATCTAGGTGGCCTAGAAAACATGGAAATGGTTAGACCTTGTTAATACAAAATATTTAATTAAACAATAACTTATAAATTAAAAATCCTGACAAGAGTCTAAGACTAATTCTAAGTCTAAATTTAAACAAATGACTAAATGAATTATGACATAAGTTAAAATATTTGAGATATAATCAAAATCTATAAAAATGGGGAATTAAAAATTTAAAGGTTGGATAAGGTGCACATGTGTTCATGAAATTAATAAAAGGGATTTTTAAAATAAAAAAGAAATAATAACTAGAGAGAATAGGTGTACATAGAATAGTATATTGAGTCATACCACCATTAAAATATAACTAAAAGAAGACTCATAATCCAACTCTAACTAAGATCTAGTTAGGAGACATTCATTAAATGAGAATTTGGGGAACAAAGGGAAAACTAAGAGAAAAAATAGGTGCACATTGGGGAATGTGAGGAAAATAGATTTTTAAAATAAAATAAAAGGGATAATTACTTGTGCAACTTGGGGAGCGTGTGACAAGTGTGTAGGTATTAATTAAAATTTGTTAAAAAGTTAATTACTTGTGTATGTGGACATGTGTCAATGAGAATTTACCTATAAAATAATTGGGAAAAAAGGGAAAAGGATGTCACTTTGGATAGTACTGTTATGCTTTCAAAATTGGGTTGATTGTGTTTTACTTGTGACAGTTGGGATTTCAAGCTTGAGATAGAGTAGGAGCTCTTCCTTGCAAGGAAATATTGGAATCTATTGTGTTATGGTTTTGTGTTTTTCCCCTTTGCCAGTTGGGGGATAAGGGGGAAGAAGAGTACCCCTAGCATTGGATGGGAGGCTCCCGTGAAGTTGGGTGATTAGAAAGCGGGAGTAAGAAGATAACGTAAGTCATTGAAGGAATTAAGCAATTCTTCATCATCATCGTTCTGGTATTTTATTGTCGAAATTATAATTTTGTAATTTAGAATTTGTATAATCGCTACAAGATTAAATAAAAAATTATGAAGAATAGATCTGGCAATGTAATTGCATCTCTTGAATTGTATAAATTGTATGAGTATTCAAGTTATATGCAAATCGAAGAATTAAGAATTGTATTGCAGTCGTCTTCTGAGTCTTGTTATTCGAACTTACAAAATCGTGGGTTCATTGTATATGTTATCTACGAGTCCAATATCTTGAAATCCATATGGAATTTACAAATTTATTTTCCATCCCAACAAAAAAAATATCGTAGGGTCATTTTAAAAATTCATTTTCCGATCCACAATTATGGAATTTCACTTGAATCGTAGAAAAAATTAAATAGAAGAACCATATATATATATGAATTCGTTTTTTTTTTTAAACTAATACAAACTCAGAATTTAAAAGTTCGTTAGTCACTGCAACTAAATTACATGTTTGGAGTTTGGAATTTCCGGTGGCTACTGTGGGATCTAATTGCAAATCCAATTTTTAGATTTTCACATGATCTTGGGAGAATTGGGTAATCTCGAAAATTTAGGATCACCTTGATCTATGTAAGTTAATTGAAATCTAAAGTTAAGATTTTATTTGGTAGTGGAATTATATTATTTCAAACCCTTGATTTAAGTTTGTTCCAATTTTAATATTTGTTTCATTTTTGAAAGTTAAAAATCATAAAAAATGCTATAGTATTAAATTGCAACTCGGGAGGAGTATCATTATGTCGGTCGTGTATTCAAATGTGATTCTGAGAATAGACTTCATAGTAGACTTCATAGACTTCATAGATCGATGTGAGTTTTGTGAACAGACTTAGTAAATCGTAACGCTAGATTCTAATTTGCGTACTATGTGTAATATTTTTTTTTTTTTTTTTTTAACGAAAACGGTAATATTTTTTTTTTTTTTTTTTAACGAAAACGGTTATGTTGCATTAAGCGGCTTTTTGGCCAGCCAGAATCAAAAAGTTACAAATCTGAAGAAGATTGGTGACCTATAATAGTGCTGCCAACCTTCTTGTGAACGTCTTGGGGGACCAATCCCCTCTGCCCCTTGAGCTAATTCGAGAGTATGACAAAGGGTGCATACATGAGTAAATTCTCACAAATTGTGAACATAGCAAAAGACAGAAGCAAAGCATTATATCGAGGGTGCTGTACTTTTCCCCTTAATGTAGGGGTCCATTTTTTCTGAGAACCTAGCAAAATGTTGGAGGCCGCCTCCTTTTCTCTGCGCGCTTTGTTGGTCTTTCGCCCTCGGGTGAGGGGTGGTGACGGGACTGAATTGTCTTCAGATTCAAAAGTTCCCCCAGAGCCGCTAGAGGGGACTGTAACAACCAAACCTGCTTGGGCAGAAGGTTCCGGATCTGATGCTCGAATTTCTCTCGTTGTCGCTGGATTTGGAGGGGTGGATTCCGGAAATCTTTCGTCTGCCGGAGGATCTTCCTTGACTGTTGTTGCTTCTGGTTCTAGGGTGTCATCATCCTTCAACGCATCAAAGCTATTTTTATTTTCTAGGATTGCCTCTGCTGAGTGAGTGGCCTTCGGGACTTGGGCTAGTGGATCCTTTCACCTTGACTGCCTTCGTCGATTAGATACGGGCTGAAAATCATCTTCTTTGACTGGTCCCTGCTCCTCAGGGGCTTTGGGGCAGCTTCTTGCGAAGTGGCCGTAAGCATGACACCGGAGGCACTTAAACGGAATCTGCTCGTAGTCCAGCTCTTGGATATGACACCATTCCCCCAGGGAAAGGTTAATGGCTTCCGGAAGACCTTTCTCGAGATTAACCTCAACACATATGCGGGCGCAGGTAAACTGGTCCCCTTTCGGTTCCGCACTGTCCAGGAAACACCCAAGCTTGTTTCCTATGTCCTCCAAAGATCTTGTCCCCCAGAGATGCAAGGGGAGGTGTGGCAGCCTAACCCAAACAGGGGCTACGGTGATCTCGGCTTCGGGATTGAAGTCAAGAGTCCAGGGGGCTAAGAATAGTCCTCTCGACCCCATGAAATAGGGTCCGGATCTGAAGACTAGATCACAGTCTTATTTGCTCGTGAAGCCGAAGACAAAGAAACCCCTGCCTACTGCGAACAGAGAAACTTTTCCTTTTATCAGCGACTTCCAACGATCGTCCATCCATGCCTCCACCGTTTTCGGGCTAGGCCATAACCCCGTGAACTTTCCAATGAGAGTCGTTTCTACTAGAAGGAGGGCAACATTGCAAGTCTCCTCTGGAGATAGCTCCAGAGAAGGGATCTCCTCCATCTTCTTAACAAACTTAGACGAGAGAGAAGGCTTGGATTTGGGTCCTGCCGAGCGAACTAACGCTTTGAATGCTTCCAAACGGTCATTGCCTCTCTTGGCAGTCAGATCTGGGGCCATCGTAAGGTCGTCGGCCTCCAGCATGCAAGAGGACAAATCATAGCGGCAAGACAACACGCATGCAAGGCGAGATGCCGGTCTTGGTCGCCGAGAGGGCCAAGGCTACCTGTGCATTCAACACTCATCTACTATGTGTAATATTTTGACTGCTAAGAAATTTAGAATAAGAAAGGAAATCCAAGTGTGTCTTGGATTGGTGTTTTTATAAAAGAGAAAATGCATTTAATTAAAATTTATACATTTATTATAGTAAAGAGGTTTTAGTACCTCATGTAAAACTCTCTTTTTCTTGGATTGCTAACAATTAATAAGTGGTCTAAAACATAACTTTGATTGTGTAATAGATTAGGAATGTTATGACTTAACGATACTGAAACTTAGTGATCAACTATATAAATATATTCGAGAGTTATTTACGTTAAACCAATTTATATAACCTTTGAAGAAACATTAAAATTCATGTTGAATATATTTATGATTGATAAGACAGTTGTGGTCTTAGACCTTCCTAATAAGGGTCCTTACGAAAGGAAAATAATAATTATAACTTTTCTATATTAAATAAATTAATTAGTAAAGGAATGGTATCAAATTTAATGAATTTGTTATTGTAATCATTATTGTTTATTTGATTGACATTATTGTATCATTGAGAAATTATTGATCTTAGATCCTGATGATAATTTGGCATGATTATTTGCACATTTCTAATTTCATCACCTACGCCTCTATTAATGTTAAAGTATGAGTTGTGAAAATCTTAATTAACTGGATGTGTTGAGTTTTTCTTGTAATTTGTAGAGTCACTGGTAGAATTTTTAGACTCGATATGTTATGTGATGCAGGAGCATCTCCCACATCAAGTGAGTCAGCGCAGAGACAATCGGACAGCTGGACAAGCGCCAGCATAAGTTTTGAAAACACTTTGAAGTTGTTGCGTGGTCTTAAATGAGCCATTAAGATGAGGCGCACTTGTATATTGTAATGGACCTTGAGCGGATTGCTCTCGTCCTTAGTAGATAGACGGCATTTAAAGTAGTTAATGCAGGTAGATAGAAATTTAATTCTAGATTAGACAGTTTGTAGAGCGCAAGAGGGAAACGGGATATAGACACCCTCATTGTGCATTGTAAAAAAATTCTGAAGAAGGAAGAGCAAGAGCATGCAGAGAGATGTGTAAGAACACCCATGTACAGATATTTGGATTAACAGAAGAGGTTGATTTAAATTCATGGTTTGTGTTGTTCTCTGTGTATTGATGTTGAATGGTATGCTCATGAATGTTTACTTCCTGTTATGCATTTTCTGTGAGATCGGAAGAG
>CBVK0100020493.1:0-38069 GCA_900067695.1 Picea abies | reverse complement strand
ACACATTTCTTTGCCCCTTCGAGACTTCACCTTTCGTAGCCTATAGCACCCAAACTTTTGGGCTCTCACCTCACGAACCCATGAATTTACGAGATCTCTAGATCTCTGCCACCTCCCCTCCCCGAATGGATGGCTTTGATCCACTCGCCACTTTGCTACTTCGCCTTTCATGACTTTGAGAACATTGATACAAAACTTTCGACCCTTCAAATCACGAAACCTCGAAACGCCGAAATTCTTGGACTTTGGCACGTGTCCAAGTATAGGTCCCCACTTCAAATATTTCCACCTTGTCGGGGTTTTGGACTTTGAAATTTTATGAATCCAAACTTCAAAGCTTCGGTCCTTCCACCCACGAAACCCCGAAATGGAATTTCACGAGTAGATCCAACGGTCCTCGTTGGCGTGAATCTATGACCCTCTCTCTCCTGAGCTTCCACTTGAAGAAAGAGACCAACGTAACCTCCTTTCTCTTCTACGAGATCTAACGTCTTGTGGGATTTCACAAATTCTCCACGGAGAATTCCAACCGTCTGTTCTCCCTCCTGAGAACTTCCCCAAATTTGACAAAGTGTTTCTCCACGGAACTTTAACCACTTGCAACACAAACTTATGACACCTCCTTTCAATGCCTCAAGGTATCAACCTTCTGTGCTTTTCTTTGACGACTGTGAAGACTCTATCTCTCCTGATCTTTCTCTAACTCTGAGTCTTAAAGAAGACTCCTGCACGCACTCCTTGTGGAAAATACTTCAATTACTTTAATGAATTGAAGTATTTCGACTCTGCGCACTCCCTGTAGTAGTAGTCCTTCAACAATTTCTCAGGTTTGAAAACTCTGAGACTTTACTCAACTTGTGCACACCTTGCACGACTCCTATGCTCAAATTTCACTTCTGTGAGAATGAGGACAATTGTTATCCCTCCTGAACTTTCAGAGATAAAACTCTAAACTCTTGTCAACACACTCCTTGCAGACAACTTCACTGCACTCCCTGTAGGAAGTCTTGCTTAGATAGAGAAACAATTGAAACTCATTCCTTACTCTCTCTCATAATTCAAACACAAAGCATGAAATCATATACACAACATAATAAGCAAATGTATAATAGAAAGTAAACATACATGAGCATAACATTCAACATGCATACACAAAGAACAAATACGACACTATGAATTTGAATCAAAGCTCTTTCTATTAATTCAAATCTCTGTACATGGGTGTTTTCAACTACAACTCTTTGCTCTCTTCTCTATGCTCTATGCTCTCTTCTTGACATAATAATAAAACTATACAATGAGGGTGTCTATATCCCGTTTCCCTCTTGCATTCTAAACTGTCTAATATAAGAATTAAATTCTATCTACCTACATTCATTACACATAAAGGCTCCTATGTACTATGGACGAGAGCGGATCGCTCAAGGTCCTTTTACAATAATACAAGCATGCCTCCACTTAATGACTTCATTAATATTTCAAAACATTTTCAAAAAATGTGCTCGGTGCTTCTCTAGCTGTCTCTTATATCTGTGCTGGCTTGCTGCTGGCTATGCTTGCATGCTCTTGCGATGCTCCTGCATCAATTTCCAGTGGTCTTGTCTTTGAATATTCCTTTGATTTGAACCTGGTCTTTGTTTTCTTTCCTTGTTGACAATTCTTTCATAAAGTGTTGGTTGGTTTCGTGATCTGGGGCATTTATCTAACTGTTTCCTTTTTGTTGACTTTGACAAGGTTATCAAAGTGTATGTGACCTATTATTCTGTGCCATAGCCAAAATTCATCTTCCTTTCATAGACAACACTTTTCATTTCCAATTTCACTTAATACATATATGTTGCTTGAAGTTCTTACAGCTGTTGCAATCAATTTTCCTGAACCTTCTTTTCTTATATCACAATTTTGTGAATCGAAAGTAATTTTATGACCTTGGTCACACATTTTACTCACACTTAGAATATTATGTTTCATATATTCTACTAGTAGAACATTTTCTGCCTTGGTATTCTTGTTTCCAATTCTGACTGTGCCTTTTCCAATGATTTTAGCTAAATCATCATTTCCAAAAGAGATTGATCCATCTCTTTCCTTTCTTAATGTAGGAAACATGTATTTATCACCTATCATGCATTTTGAACAGTCATTGTCAACATACCAACCACTCTTATTCTTCTTATCTTGTAGAGAAAGTGCGCATTCTTCATTGATATACTGATTCTGCTTTCTTATCCATGTTCTCTTCCGAGGTTCTTGTCTGTGACTATTCTTGTTCTGTTGTGGTTCTCTGGGAGGGAATGAAATTCTATAATATTTGGCCATCTTTCCAAAGTTGTTTCACTTGTAGCATTCCACTTCACTGCTCAATGATTCAAACCTGTTGTAGCTTATTCTGTGTGTTTCATTAGGCCTTCTTGGATAGCCATTTTCAAAGTTGATTATGTTCCTTCTATTATCTCTGCAATTTACAACTTTATGTCCAAAATTATTGCATGCATGACATAAACCAAAAAAGATAGTTTGATACCTGGGATTTGAATATCTTATGAAAGGAGTTACTCTTATGAATACTTCTTCTTCCAGAGCCCTATTTTTTTTTGTTGGTCATTGATTACGAAGTTTGAATCTTCTCGATGGAGGAGTGTCTCTGTAATATTCCTTGTAGATCTTTCTATTCCGTTTGAGTGTTTTTGCATAGCTTTTTGGGTATGTTTATTTTTCTGTTTCTTTGGAGCTTGATCCCTTTTCTGTCTGATTGATAATGTCATTCAGAACTTTTGAGCTATTTTTCATATTTTTATTTTGAAGATCCTTTCTCAATGTGACAATCCCTGCTTCCAAATTTCTAATGATCATGTCTCTTTCTTCTAACTTTCCTTTGAGTGATTCTTCAATTCTTTTATCTTATTCTATTTGAACCTTCAATTTCATGATCATTTGTTCTAGTTCATGAGTGTCTTCTTTCTTGTCTAGTTCTGCTTGTAGCTTCTTGTTTTTATTCTTTTGTCTTCTTATAACTTCTATGGAACTCAACAATTATTCTTGGTTGTCAACTTATGCCTCTTCATATTCTTCTTTGATGTATTCTTTATCAGAGTCTTCTATTTCCATGAATAGAACTCTTTCCGTCTCACTGTCACTGACTTCATCTTCATATGATGAGGAGATGTATTCTTTGGTGCATAATATTTTCTTGAAATATTTCTTTTTGGTTCTTTTTCCGTTATATGTTTGTTTTCTATTTGAGTAATCTTCATCATTCCTCTTATTTTTCTTATGAGGACATTTGTTAGCAAAATAACCAATACCATCACAATTAAAACAAATCAATGGAACCTTACCTTTATATCTATCATTGGTTCCCTTGTTCAACCTTCTGACAAACTTGACCACTTCTTCTTCATCATCTTCTGAGAAGTCACTGCTATTGCTATTCTCCTTTTGCTTTGACCTTTTGGATGCTTTGAAAGCTGCTTCTTTTATATCTGGATTTTCCTGTTCAATTCTCATTTCATATGCTGTGAAGATTCCATGTAGTTCGTCCATGCTTATTGAGTCTAGATCTGTTCTTTATTCTAGTGATGATATCCTAGGATCAAATCTCATAGGAAGAGATCTTAGTACCTTTTGAAAAATTACAAATTCTTCAATTTATTCTCCCATTCCTATGATTTCATTCACTGTTTCATTGACTCGTAAGAAGTAAGCTGCAATATTCTCATCTTCCTTCATATTTAGTTGTTTGAATTGACCTTTGTAAGTTTGAAGCTTTGCTACTTTGAATTTTGAATCTCCTTCATAAATATTTTGAAGTTTGTCCCAAATCTCTTTAGCGGATTTACAATGTACAAATTTGGTATATACCGATTCACCAAGACCATTTAGAAGTGCATTTGTGGCTTTGGAATTATTTTGACTGAGTTTCATTGCTTTTTCACTTGTTGGCAGAACTGTTGGTTCTTTGTATCCATCTACTACTGATTTCCAAATTTCAAATCACTATGCATGTATATATGTTTTCATCCTTCTGATCCATAATTCATACTTCTGTCCATCAAATTGTGGTATTCCATTTTTATACATGTTTTTTCTCTCCATGATCGACCTTTCAGTGTTTCAACTAATTTTCAAAGGAACCTTCTCTGATACCAATTGTTGGATTAGTGACAGGGGGAGTGAATCAATAATAGAGAAATTTAATCCTTTTTAACCATAAAATGAAAGTTTTATATAAATTTAGCATTATCATCCAATAGTTTCAGAGTAAATAATCAATGAAAAAATGAGCAATCATACACATACAAAGTACACCAGTATTTTTACTTGGAAATCCAAAGTGGGAGAAAACCACAAAATGATTTTTCTTATTTGTCTTTAAGAATTACATTCATTGGAAGCACCAATTTCCATTTTTTTCCAGCTGCAACTGGAAGGAGGCTCCAAACCCTTAGTTTCTCAGGATACAACCTGAGGGAAGCTCCAACTCCCCAATTCTCTAGCTACAACTAGAAGGAGGCTACAACCCCCTATGTTCTCTGACTACAACCGGAAGGTGGCTACAATGACATGCCCTTGACCCGTCCAACCACCCTGAAATATAAGTAGAATGATGGAACCACTATCACATTATCACTATGAGATATACTGCTGTAAACCAGTACCAATCAACCTACACCAAAGAACTTGTACCAACCTGTACCATAAACAAGTGCATCAACCATGCACCAACTTGTACCTCAACCTATACCATCAATGAGTGCATCAACCATGAACCAAATATGTACCAATCATTCATCAAATACACATAAATTACGACTCATCAATATGTACCAACATATGTACCAACATCATCAACTATACACCTCATGTATGTGCCAACTCATCAACTACTTGTCTCAACCATGTACCCAACATGTACCTATTGACAGGCGAAAATAACTGCTCGTCAACTGGAAGAGTGAATCCGGTCCGGGGTTGTCTAATTAATCCAAGCCGTTTGGATTGACTCACTCTGACGGGTTTAATGTCTCTGTTAGCCAATATAAAGTCCTAAAGGAAATGAAAAAATAAATAAAAGAAACGAAATAACTCACTAATTACTAATCATTGATATATATATGTACATCTAAATATATATATACAATTTATTTAATAATATTTGTATGATAGTTTTGTTTATCTAATTCATATATACAAGATATACACATAATGAGTTTTCATCTGAACTCATAAAAAATCAAATGTATAATGGTTCTTTTGATGAAAGTAGATAAAGAAAGCAAAAAGTACTATTTGTTTTTTTTTGGTTTGTTTTTAATCTATATGCATTCATAAGATCAAATATTAAACTACTATTTAAACAGAAAACATGTAGATAGTGAAAATTATACTATATATAAGAAATTCTATAATAAACAAGCAAAAAAAAAAAGGGAACAAACTAACCTATTAATCACTTGAAGAGTATGCATCCAATTGTTTGCGTAAATCGTACATCAACCCATCCACGAGATAAATCTACTATGCATGTTCACACTGTTTGGGATAAACACCAAACTGTACATTGACTGGTGTATTTAATTGATAAAATGATAGGACACAAAATAATAATTGTGATATAATAGACTGCAAGTAATAATGCATAAGATAAATCCGACAGTTACAACTTGCATTTAATCAATCAACAAGTTTAAGGTAAACCTCATAATATGAATTGAATGATCATTCACTGTTTTTATAAAACTGAAGCATAAAATTATGAACTGTGAGAGAAAACTATCTTGAAAACAAAATAATCTGCGAAGATGAAAGCTATCAACATTCATCTAGTTATCAAGATAAACAAATTATAGACAACAACAACATTCACAGATGACTAAAGCATAAAGTAAATATTTGTTATGTCCAAATTCGAGTATAAGTTGTTCACAACTAGCCCCAGGCCAAGATGTCTAGATTACAAAAAATAATGGGTTTATAAAGCCTTCATAAAGGTAACTATTTCCTCTTCTGAGATCAGATATTGATTACAAAAATAAAAGGGGGATACAACCACCCAGATCCTACTAAATCCTCTAAAGATAACAAAAGTTTATTTCTGTTCATACAAAATGCATCAAAGATATGATTGGAAGGCCTCAAGGATTCCTTAGATCAATTGATAATCATGAACTCCTGAATACCCTGAAAGGAAAAGGAAAAATAGAAATATTTAGATACATATTCAACCATTAATTTGCAAATTTCGAATTAACATAACTAGCTACAGAATCTGTGATTTTGTAGCTAGTTATTTTAGTAAAGGAAATCCAATTTATTGTAAGAACAAAGCAATCTAGTTTTAACAAATAATCCTATTTCAAGATAAAGAATCATACCTCCAACTATGAGACCAAATCGTATCAAACAACCTTGGAATTTACAATGGTTGTTGCAGGCTCAACGTTTTTAAATACTACATTGCTTGTTGTCTTCATACATTTTTATTTTCCTTGAATAGAAGACTTGAGCCTATGGTTCTCCTTTATTAAGACACCGATCTGATTAGTGAGAGCCTTAACCCATGACTGTAGGATAGGGATATCAGTATAATATCTATCAATCCAGGATAGACATATTTCACACTTCGACTGTGCGGCGGTTGCATGAGAACAAACATGATTGTGAACCGAAGCATCTTCCACATAGACAGTAGATTCATTACCCAATTTAAGACCAGGAAACTCTGCATTATGTTTCAGATAGGGAGGTAAATTGTCCACAAAGTTGTAGGGCCAATCGAGGTGTGGCTCGAGTGAATGAGGGTCTTCTTCAATGAGGAACCTATCGATTTCGGAGTCCAAACTCTCATGGACCTCGATCATACTGATTGAGCTCACATGAGATTTCGACTTGTTTCGAAGCTTTATTGAAATTAACCTCCCGATTCTCTTGTTTTTACAATTTAAATTAGGATGGCCTTTAGATATCTCACTTGTAAGTTTCTTTAAATTTTTAACAGAGTCATGAGGGTGTATAACTTGCTCACGTGCCTGCTCAATAATTTTTGGAAAGAGAAAGGGTTTGCTATAGGAGGCTGAGACACATGCCTGGGTAGGTGAGAGGGGCATTGTAGGGTAGACAAGGGTTTCTTCAACCACGATTTTATCAACCTCCTCCATATCAGGGTTACCATAACCGTTTCTGGTTATGAATGAATCCCAACTGTCATTCTGCAATTCTAATTGATGCACAAGTAAGATTTTAATTAAGACATGGTGGAAGAGGCTTGAGTCTGATCGTTGCTTCCTATACCTTTTGCCCATTTTATAAAGGCTCCTCAATAAATAATACGACATGTTCAAGGGAAACCCCATAAAAATCATGAGCACACACAAATGGTACATAAACACAAGGCCAAAACATCCTTCACAAGTGACAAACTATTTTAACACATCAAGTAGATTGTGCCATCGATCTTTCAATAAAGAGATGGGCATACCTTCCAAGTCAAAGAACAACTGAAAGGTTATTTGAACATCTTTAATAATCATGACACAATCCAGTTTTATATATTTTTTGTTTTAAAAAGAACAAAATCTGGTGACAAACTTCACAAAAGAAAGCCACGACGTTTATGTTAATGTCTCCAATACTGTTGACAGGTCCACTGCTACTGGTAGACATTCATAGCATCAACAGGGATGTCAATTAACCCACTCTGACATCTGTATCCTGTCTAAGAAATTTCAAATCAGAACGAAGGATGCTTATGGCCAAAACAAGATTTATATCTAAGAATTTTCTTTTACCTGACATCGCTTCGTTGCCAACGGGCCTGTTCAGTACCTTGACAAAGTTGTCTTGGCATCATGCATGCATTTACCCACTTCCAGCAGACCTGTTTAGTGTCTCGGTGGGTTTACGAACACTTCCCACAGCTCTCTCAAAGTTTATTCACATTCTGATATAGTTTTTAAAAATATTCAACAGAGCGGGGTGACGCTGAAAACTCTATTTTTTTATCATAACTTAATATGTCACAGGCCTTTAAATTTTTCTTGCTATCCTTCATCGGGATCTGAAAAATAGTTCATTAATCAAACTAATTTTCAAGAACAGGGAGACATTGTTGAGTTTCTTTCTTACAGAGCAGGGACAACGTAAAGAGATTTTTTAAAGATAATCATGAGTACTTTCAAGTGCAAATTGAAACCGAGGAATCAACTTTCAAACAAAATGTCATCTTTAACTAGCCTACAATTTCATAGAAAGAAAGCAATTGATGTTCTGACAGCCTTTGATAGCTATTTTTGAGATGAAGTATTCTGTTTTCTTTGTCTAAGCTAGACCGTGGTACGGGCATGTTTGTTTCAAAAAGACCGATAAACAAAAATAAAAACAAAAACAAACCAATAAAGAAAAACAAACAACAAGAAAATCAAACAAAAAAATATTTACAAAAGGTGTATGGGAGAGTTGTCAGGTGAAATACCTTTTGAGAGCTTGGCCATTCAACAGGAAGGTGTCTGGCTGTCCCTCTAAATTCTGTAGGCGAAAAGAACTGGGACCTAGTTTTTCAGCAATTAAGAATGGCCCCAACCACAGGTTTTGAAACTTAGTATGTTCGCATTTCCCCTCATGAGGTTTGTCCCACTTAGGGACAAGATCACCTACCTTGAAATATCTGTCCGAGACAGAATTGGAATCGAACCAGTTTTTGACAATGAGTTGATGTTTATCCAATTTTTATTTTGCTTGTGCCCTTACTTCCTCTAACTTCAACAAAGCATTAATCTGACTTTCCAAAGGAGAACAGTCTTCTTCTTGCACCTTCTGTGATAACTGAAGAGATGGAAGAAGAACATGTGGTGGAAGAATAGCTTCCCTATCGTAAATGAGAAAAAAAGGGGGAATTACCAACAACAATTTTAGGAGTTACCCTATCAGCCCAGATTGCATTAAATAGTGCATTATGCCAGTTTTTATGATTTTTGGAGACCGTTCTCTTGATGATATTGATCAGGTTTTTATTAGTTGATCCAACCAAACCATTGCCTTGGGGGTAATAGATGGCAGAATAATTTAATTTTATTCCTTTTTCTAAAGCGAAATCACTCATTTCGAGATGAAAAATAGGAAGCATTATCAAATACTAGACATTCAGGAATACCAAAACAAGTGATAATATTCAGGAAAGATGTTACCTGGCTGGTGTTTACCGCTTTTAATGGTTCAGCCTCAGATCATCTGGTGAAATAATCTGTGGTTGTTATGATGTATTTATGCTTCTACACGGAGGTGGGGTTGATTGGGCCTATACTATCAAGGCCCCATTGCTGAAAATGGGAGTCTACCGAGACAGGTTGTAGCAGGAATGCTAACTTCTGTACTCGTCTAGAATCCTTTTGATAGATCACACACTTGCGGCATAATGCATGGGCATCTTTGAAAAGAGCAGGCCAGTAATATCCTACCCTTAATACTTTGTGGGAAGTGGTGTCTCCACCAAAATGCCCACCAGCTTCCCCTGCATGTAATTCTAATAAGACTTTATTTGCCTCATCTTTTTCTAGACAACACATAAGTATTCCATCGAAATTTTGGCGAAACAATATGCCATTTACTACCTGAAAAGAAGCAGATTTTAATCTTAATGCTCTCCTCTTTTTTGGATCAAGGTGACGGGAAGATGATCCATGAATTAGATAAAATTTGATGTCATCATACCAAGGACTAGTAAGGTTTTGTGCATAACAGATTTGATTTTGATTGGGCTGATCTTGAATTAACATATCAGTTTCATTTTTCTATCTTATAGCTGAATCAAAAACCAATTTACATAAACCTTGGCCTCTAACAATTTGTGCTAGAGTGATTTAAAGGTCATATTCTTGTAAGCATGTGACCTAGTTTTCTCTTTTTTCACCCAGTTCTTTCTGCACTAACAAATTCCTGAGAACAGGGTAAGGGACAATGATTTTCGTCCTAGACTTCAATAAATAAGATTGAAAGTGTTTTACTGCTTTAAAAACAACATAAGCCTGCTAATCTACTACTGGGTAATTAAGTTCTTCTCCCTAAAGGCTGAGCTCATAAAGGCAATAAGAACTTCGTTGTTTTCATCATTCTTTTGGGTTAGCACAACAACATAAGACCGATCAGAGGCAAACGTGTAGAGAGTGAAATCTCGTGAAAAGTCAGGGCTCATTAGGGAAGGAGCATCTACTATAGCCTTTTTTATTGAGTCAAAAGCTTGACTTTCCAGAGGTCCCCAATGGTACTGTACATTCTTTTTTATTAAGTTTTGTAATGGCCTGACCATTTCTGAAAAGTTGGGGATGAACCTTCTAACAAAATTTATCGGACCTAAGAAATATTGCATGGACTTTTTGGAAGAGGGAGGGGGTAGTTTTGAAATGACTTGGGTCCTTTCAGGATCAACGATCATCCCTTCATTTGATACAATGAATCCAAGCAACTTTCCTTGTTTTACTACAAAGACAGATTTTTTGGGATTTAAAGAGATGCCATACTTACGACATTGCTATAGAATAGATCTTAGATGAGATAAATGATCTCCTTTATTCTTTGAGAAGATAGTGACATCATCTAGATAAAATACTACAGATTGATTGATTAGACCATGGAAAGCAATATCCATCGCTCTCTGAAAGGTGGCACCGACATTTATGAGCCCAAAAATCATCTTTCTATAAGGATAGATACCCCATGGAGTATGGAAAGTGGTCTTCAGCTAGTCTTGGGGGGACATAAGGACTTGGTTATACCCTGAAAAACCATCCAGTAGCGATAATCTTTCAGAACTGGATACTTGTTGGAGGATCTATTCCATGGGAGGAACAGGGTAGTTGTCTTTATCAGATGCTTGGTTTAAATTTCGAAAATCGACACGTAGTCGAATTTCACCACTCTTCTTCCTTATAAGGGACAAGATTAGAGAACCACTGTGTATGTCTTACCAGGAAAATTATTTTAGCATTCAAGAGTTGCTTTAGTTCTTTCTTGAATGTTGGTTCAAGTTTTGGGTGAGTCTTTCTTAACTTCTGTTGAAAAGGTTGGGTCTGGGGTTTCATGGGAATAATATGTTGTATGATGTTAGGATCAAAGGTTTTTAGATCATCATATGTCCAAGCAAAGACATCCTTAAATTACTTAAACAACTTAATAAATGTTGTCTTTTCTTGCTCAGAACATCCCATCCCCAAATTGATGTACTGTGATTATCTTTAGTTCCTAAATTTACTTTTTCATGTGTCAAGGAAGAACTATTCGTTTTACAATTAACTAATTTTCTGAATTTATCGTGCAAATCATAAAACCTTTCTAATCTTACCACAGATTTTGGGATAGAATTTACCAGATATGATGTTGACTCCGGAGATCTTGGGTCTGATATTACCGTAAAATTGTGAAGGTTTTCATCGTGGGTACCTTCATTAATAACCGTGCCTTGGAAAGTCTCTTCCATGTGCAAAAAACTCATGATCTGTTGATCGTCATCAAAGACTCTCCAATTTGTGATGTTGTTTGGGACGGATGCTCTGAACAAAAAATCGACCAAAAAAGAATTTGGAGAGAGACCTTCTGTAGGAAAAAGTTTAGAAGCGACATTAGCTAACAAATCAGCCTCAGAATTATTCAATCTCGGAATAGAATTAATGTTAAACACAAAAAATTTATTCATTAAGTTCCATACATCAGTCTGATAGCTTTTCAGGTGTGGAGATAAATAGTGAATATAATTTTTTACCTGTCTAATCACAATTTCTGAATCATCAAAGACCGTTAAGTTCTGAATCCTCAAATCTAGTGCTTTTCTAAGACCTTGTAGAAGTGCTTTGTATTCATTCATATTGTTTGTGCATTCAAATTCTAACCGACAAGCGATCAAAGTTTTGTTACCTGCTGGATCAATGAGCACACATCCTACAACGACTCCTTCCTTAGATTTAGATCCATCAAAGTAAAGAGACTAGATCTAATTTTCGTAAGGTGCATGTGACCACTGAGAGAGGGTTGTTGACTGTGTGCATGTCATAATTTTAGACTGTTGTTCTGGGTCAGTAATGGTAGAAGTTTTGGCCATGAAATTGCCGAAAAAGTTATCCATCCCTTGCATTTCAGGCGAATTGGCAGAGGCAGTGAATGGTTCATTAGGATCATTTAAATAAGTTACCATGAACTTAATATAACTCTCACGATTGACCTTGATTCTGTTAGGCTTTCCATTCTTGGACAGCCACAAGTGAGACCAATCTATTGCAAAATAACCATGTAGTTGTTCAGACCAATCTCTACTTAAAAACAAGCCATATACTTCAGGGATATCAACGAAAATAATATCAATAACCTGATGGACTTTAGGATTAGATGATAATCTGATAAGTACATTTTTAATTCACCTATTACTTTAACACTAGTCTGATCAAGATGAATAATTTTCAAACTGGAAGGTTGAACTTCAGCATTGATTTTTTGGCAGACAGACCAAGGCATTACGTTTGACGATGCACCTGAATCTACCATACAATTATGTACATTCCTATTGAAAATTTCAAAAGTCAACAAAAAGGGTGGGACATTTTTGCAAGTATTAACATTAGAAGTTTGTTGTTTTTTAGTCGTAGCCCCTAGAACTAGTTTATCTACATTTGTTACACTTTTTACAGTAAGGTCTCTTTTATCAGAGGACTCTAGTGTCGTTTTAATGAAGATCTTTTGAGGTGTTTTGGGGCTGTTTTCTGCAAATTTGTTGCTGTTCACATTGCTGTTTTTGTTGTTTTCTGCAATATTCTGCAGCATCTTTTGCAGAAGAAAATGAATTTTTTAATAATTCATAAACATAAATATTAGCTCTTTTTTGAGATCCTCAATCAAATCATATTCTAAACTTGGAGTTGCTAAATTTTGTTTAGTTTCAATTTTCCTAGACTGTTTTTGTGGTGCATTAGTTCCAATCTCAGAAGAGCATTTATTCACCATTTTACTTCTGGTATTGTAAGGATGCACTGTTTCAAAATTATCTTGAAAGATGCTATCCAAAAATGTTCGAAAATGTTGGGAGAGGATTCGTCATCTTCCACTATTTCTTGTTCAACCACATCTTCAGGAATCTCGGGAGGAATCAAGTTATCATGTGCTTCTAGAATTGTGTGGATAGCAAACTGTAAGCTTTCTAGATTTAGGCCTTCAGAATTTGAGTTAGGTCGGTTTGTGGGAAAAGACTTTCTGAAAGGGGGTTTGTAAGGCCCTTTGCTTGAAGAAGATTCTTTAGCTGATCTTCTCAAATCTATAACCTGGTTTGACAACTTCTGAACGACCTTGTGTAAACTTTCAAGATCAGAACCCTCTGATTGAGTTTTGGTTTGGGGAGGTCTAGGAAGAATTTTGATTTTCTTCTTGGAGAATGAAGTAGTCTCTGCCTTGTTACAGATATTGTCCTTTAGGCTGAGAATATCTTTCTCGATTTGACTCACCTCCTCGAAAGCTTCTAATAATGTTTCTTTCTTAGACCTTTTTACCCAGATTGCTATGTTTTGGTGTAAGGATTTTGTGTAGTATGTGATGATAATATTTTCAGTAGGCATTGAATCCATGGAGATTCGATTATTTAATGTTAGAAATATTTTATTAAAGTCTTTTATCTTTTCCTTGGGGTTCATCTTTAATCTAGAGAGTTCCATGAATAAGGCTTTAGGATATTTGTCGTCTCCAAATTTCCCAAGGAAACATGATTCGAATCTATCCTAAGACACAATGGTGTGGGGTTGTTGGGAAAAGTACCAGGTAGAGGCATTGCCTTCAAAGGTGTACGGAAAAAGTCTACATACTATGTCTTCGTGTTCAACACTACGGAGCCTAATGGATAACATGAATTTTTTAATGTGATCCTCAGAAATCTGCTTGGAATCTGGGTCAAATTTAGGGAGCCATTTCTTTGGATGTTTAGGCAAAGGATGTTGGGGTCCAGGTATGGCCACTGCATCTTGATCGAGCCAAGGTATGGTGGGATTATTTGGATTTTCCATAGGCATGGGTGGTGTCGAAGGATGAGATGAAGAACTGCCTTCGTCTGATGATTCTTCTCCTGAAGAAGAAGGAGATGAAGGGGGTGGTGATGGTGGAATACCAGATCCTCCGGTTGCAGGATTAAGGATATGATTTGGATCCGTAGGGTTTAGGGTAAGACCAATGCCTTCAAGTTGTTCCCTAATATCAAAGAAGTCTAATGGTTGATTTAATGGTCGACCTAGTTGTCTGATATGGGCCAAAGAACCATGTGTTCTTATAAGGGATTGAAGAACAATTTCTTGTACGTCATCCCCTGGGGAGTTTGGTGTTACTGGGTCAACGGTAATCTGTGGATTGTCGTTTGATGTGGTTGTTGTTTGAGAGACAATGTTGTCATCAGAATGACTTCTTGTTAATATAGGTGAGTGGGTAGGTGGGGGAGGAGTCTTTCAACCTCTGTGTGCCATCAATAGTATTCAGGCCCTCCTTCTAGCGTCATTTGTTGACAGGCGAAAATGACCGCTCATCAATTGGAAGAGTGAATCTAGTTCGGGGTTGTCTAATTAACCCAAGCCATTTGGATAGACTCACTCTGACAGGTTTAATGGCCCTGTTAGCCAATCTAAAGTCCTAAAGGAAACAAAAAAATAAATAAAAGAAATGAAATAACTCACTAATTACTAATCACTAATATATATATGTACATCTATATATATATATACAATTTATTTAATAATATTTATATGATAACATTGTTTATGTAATTCATATATACAAGATATACAAATAATGATTTTTAATCTGAACTCATAAAAAATCAAATGTATAATGGTTCTTTTTATGAAGGTAGATAAAGAAAGCAAAAAGTACTATTTGTTTTTAATCTATATGCATTCGTAAGATCAAATATTAAACTACTATTTAAACAGAAAAAATGTAGACAGTGAAAATTATACTATATATAAGAAATTCTATAATAAACAAGCAAATAGAAAAAAGGGAACAAACTAACCTATTAATCACTTGAAGAGTATGCATTCAATTGTTTGCATAAATCATACATCAACCCATCCACGAGATAAATCTACTGTGCATCTTCACACTGTTTGGGATAAACGCCAAACTGTACATTGATTAGTGTATTTAATTGATAAAATGATAGGATACAAAATAATAATTGTGATATAATATATTGCAAGTAATAACGCATAAGACAAATCTGATAGTTACAGCTTGCATTTAATCAATCAACATGTTTAAGGTAAACCTCGTAATATGAATTGAATGATCATTCACTGTTTTTATAAAACTGAAGCATAAAATTGTGAATCGTGAGAGAAAACTATCTTGACAACAAAATAATCTTCGAAGACGAAAGCTATCAATAGTCATCCAATTATCAAGATAAACAAATTATAGACAACAACAACATTCACAGATGACTAAAGCATAAATTAAATATTTGTTATGTCCAAATTCGAGTATAAGTTGTTCACAACTAGCCCCATGCCAAGATGTCCAGATTACAAAAAATAATGGGTTTATAAATTCAGAAAGGTAACTATTTTCTCTTCTGAGATCAGATATCAATTACAAAAATAAAAGGGGGAAACCACCCAGATCCTACTAAATCCTCTAAAGATAACAAAAGTTTATTTTTGTTCATACAAAATGCATCAAAGATATGATTGGCAGGTCTCAAGGATGCCTCAGATCAATTGATAATCATGAACTCCTGAATACCCAGAAAGGAAAAGGAAAAATAGAAAGATTTAGATACATGTTCAATCATTAATTTGCAAATTTTGAATTAACATAACTGGCTACAGAATCTATAATTCTATAGCTAGTTATTTTAGTAAAGGAAATCCAATTTATTGTAAGAACAAAGCAATCTAGTTTTAACAAATAATCCTATTTTAAGATAAAGAATCATACCTCGAACTATGAGACCAAATTGTATCAGACAACCTTGGAATTTACAATGGCTATTGCAGTCTCAACGTTTTTAAATACTACATTGTCTGTTGTCTTCATACGTTTTTCTTTTCCTTGAATAACAGACTCGAGCCTATGGTTTTCCTTCATTAGGACACCAATCTGATCAGTGAGAGCCTTAACCCATGACTGTAGGATAGGGATATCAGTATAATATTTATCAATCCAGGATAGACAGTTTTCACACTTCGACTATGCGGTGGTTGCATGGGAACAAACATGATTGTGAACCAGAGCATCTTCCACATGGAAAATAGATTCATTACCTAATTTAAGACCAAGAAACTCTGCATTGTGTTTCAGATAGGGAGGTAAATTATCCACAAAGTTGTAGGGCCGATCAAGGTGTGGCTCGAGTGAATGAGGGTCTTCTTCAGCGAGGAACCTATCGATTTCAGAGTCCAAACTCTCATGGACCTCGATCATACTGATCGAGGTCGCATGAGATTTTGACTTGTTTCGAAGCTTTCTTGAAATTAACCTCCCAACTCTCTTGTTTTTAAAATTTAAATCAGGATGGCCTTTAGATATCTCACCTATAGGTTTCTTTAAATTTTTAACAGAGTCATGAGGGTGTATAACTTGCTCACGAGCCTACTCAATAATCTTTGGATCGAGAAAGGGTTTGCTGTAGGAGGCTAAGACACATGCATGGGTAGGTGAGAGGGGTACTGTAGGGTAGACAAGGGTTTATTCAACCATGAGTTTATCGACCTCCTCCATATCAGGGTTACCATAACCGTTTCTGGTTATGAATGAATCCCAATTGTCATTCTGCAATTCTAATTGATTCACAAGAAAGATTTTAATTAAGCCATGGTGGAAGAGGCTTGAGTCTGATCATTGCTTCCTATACCTTTTGCCCATTTTCTAAAGGCTCCTCAATAAATAATACAACATGTTCGAGGGAAACCCCATAAAAATCATGAGAAGACGCAAATGGTACAGAAACACAAGATCGAAACGTCCTTCACAAGTGACAAATTGTTTTAACAAAACAAGTAGATCATGCCATCGATCTTTCAATAAAGAGTTGGGCATACCTTTGTCACATCCTTTTATCTTCCGAGATGTAAATAGAAGGCTCCAAGGAACTTCTTCCACTTTCTCATTTTTGAACCACCTTTGACCGCTTGCAGGGAGTCCTATAGCTTGACTCAAGAAATCCTTTTTAACCTCAAGTTGGACATCACCCACGTTATATCTACTCCCATCGAAGGAGAAAGTGAATTCCTGGGCAATTTGTAAATTGAAACCCTGAAATTTTCTAAGGAAAATGAGCCAACCATTACTCTCTAGATCTTCTCTGGCATCGTCATATAAGAGTAGAGTTTGAATGCCATTAGGTTTGAGTCTAATGACAGGAGGGTAATCAATCAAACACAGCATGCAGTCAGGGTTTGTGAGACAGAACCATACCCCGATCCTGAGAAACACCAACAGTGAGCGGCGCATGAGCAGAAAACTCATCACGATAAGATGGGTGTTAATTGAAATGCATGCGAAGAGGGTTTGTAAAGCCCAAGGCTAGTCTTAGAAATGATCCCTGACTGCAAATTGTATTTCCACCTTTTCATTTAGTACAAGCTAGGACCAAAGCATTAAAAAGGAAATAAGTGCGAGACATAGTGGGTTAGATCATATGGTTCAGGATGTTTGAAAATCAAAAATCGAAAACCTAGTAATGAAGAAACATATAATCAATAATTAAACAAAAACAAAAAGCCATGCCAATGTTCAAATCAAAAAGGTTCTTTGTTGATATAACTATCAATCCCTAGGCTTGCTTGGTGTTCAGGGAATCGAAACAAAGAGAATAGTTCTTCATGGCAAGGAACAAGGTTTCAGTAATAAACTGTAGAAACAATTTTCCTTTAATAATTTTTCAAACAGAATGATAACACAATCACAAGTTTTCATGCTTCATTTTCATGCTTTCAGTCATGAAAACGAAGCATGAATAAACAATAGAGAAAAGCGACAACTTACAATTGTCATTTCGAAAAAAAATGCTCATGAAGAGTAATAAAAATTCATGACCCTAGTTAGGCAGCTATATAAATCATTTAATTGACATAAAAAGTTAAAAAATATGTTGGGTTGCCAACAATACCTGAACCAAAATCCCTCATCAATTTCATCATCCGAATCTGATTTTTAACTCTGTAATAGACCTGGTGTATATGATAACATACCTGCAAACCTTCCTTAACTTTAACAACAAGAGACTAGAATTTTCATCAAACTTTACTTTATCCTCACATGACTAATTTTGGATTAGTCAACAACCCTAACTTGAAATAATCATAACTATGTACCTGTAACGAATAAATATTTGAAAATAGTACACAATGTTCTTCAGTTTATTTTATGCAATTCCTCTAGGTTTCACTACTTGGAACCTCTCAGAAAATGAGTTATAGTAAAAATGACATACCTTGTTGAATTCTAGCTTATTCTAGAGAGCGAACTTGTAGAGCGTGCCCCACACAGAAGATTTTTTTTATGATATGAAAATGGTAAACAAAATACTAAAGAATTTACTTAACCAATACATTTGATCTTACTGAATTTGGATCTATTATAAATAATTTATGATGTTTTTACCCGAAACACCTGTTTTAGACTAGTTTCAGGACTAGCTAGAAACCCTATTTTCCATGGAGTGTAACTCCAAAAATACAACGACCCACAAGATGAAATTTTTATCACAACTACTTGGATATGTTTCCTTAACGACCTATATATTTCATGCTATGAATCATTCTAGAAAAAAAACTATTGTGAAAATGGTGAGATGACCTATAATTAACATACCTTAGAAAGCATCATCAAAATAATTTATCCTCCCTTGAATTTCAGCCTTCTTTACTTTACCTTCCCTCTCAAATTCACTTTAGATATCCTTTGGCTACCTGTCACTTATAGATATTCAATATGCTCAAGTGTGATTAAATGAAAGACCCTTTTCTCTTATTTATACTTTTATGTAGCTTCCTCAAGGGGTTACCTTCTAACCATCTTAAACCACTTTCCTTATTTTAGGGCTAACGCACTTCTAACCACTTGTCCACTTAGTAATTTATCCATTAACTTTATTGTTTAAATAATTTATTTTGTATCCACTTTGACTTATAGTACACTCATCATTTCACTTTATTATTTAAATAATTTCTTATTTGCAACCACTTTGACTACTTTGACCTTTTGGGGCTTCTAGGTGATTCATGAGGGTTCTCCAACTTCACATGGCCATAACTCTCTAACCGTGAGGAGTCATGTGACATTCCACATACCACCGGAAATAGCATGACATGTACTATCCATCTAGAATAGTATTACATTCAAATATATTAAAAATCATACCATTATACATCAAACAAACTTGGGTCCATTACCCAAACCTTTATGCTACTAGAATTTTCTACCAGACTTTCTTAAAGGGTTGAAATCAATGAAAACCAACCCAAATAATCAACAAACCCTTCTTTTCTACCTCAAAAAATTATGCTACAACCTTAGAAAAATATCACTAGATCACAAGAGAGATAAGCAGTGAATAAGTGTGTGAGTGTACTTGTGAATGAATCCTTGAGGTGCTTATATACTTGTGCTAGGTAAATCCTCTCCTTAATTTAGGACTTATAGGGTTTTCTTGTTACAACAACTTTACCCCTTTGACCAAGACTTACAACAAACTATGGGCTTCTTGTCCACTCTTCGATGCTTCTAACTTTACAAGGCCATATCTCTGTAACTGTGAGGAACTACGTGGTGTTCCACATATCACCATAAGAGAAACACTGAGTGTTATTCATCTATGATTTGGATACCTTCATTTACTCCATCCCACATGACCAAATTCCATGATCAAATACGATATCCTTAACCATACTTAAGGATTTCTTGTAGACTTCTTCAAAGCATCTTCACGTGAGAGCCATTCTTAGATATACGCTATAAGGGGACCACTTTGGAGACTTCTCCAAATATACCCATCACATCAGTTGACATCAATCCAATATTTTTTGACATCAATGAAAACCAAATTTTCAACAAGTGTTTCCATGCCATCAACGTTGCATCAAAATACAGAGTGTTTCCATCAATCCCAAATGGGGGATATTGTTGATAGATTGGGTTGGTTTTCATTGATGTAAACCCTTGAAGCAAGTTTGACAACAAATTTCGAAAGACCCAAAGGTTTATTTAAGGAACCCGAGTTTGTATGAGGAATAAATACATGAATATAAGTGAATTTCTAGGTAAGACTATCATAGATAGATAATACATCTCATATTGTTTCCGGTGATATGCGGTACATCATGTAGTTCCTCACGGTTGAGGGGATATAGATTTTTGAAGTTTGAGGATGCTCATGAATATTCTAGAAGCCCCCAGAAGGTAAAAAAATAAGTCAATTATTCTAGAAGATCCTAGAAAGTCAACAAGAAGTTTACTAGTCAAATTGGTTGTAACAAGGAGTTAATTATGGATAAAGTTGTTGCAATAAGAAAATAATTAAAAATAAATTAGTTGCAACAAGAAGTGGTGAGTTTAATAATTATGGGTAAAGTAGTTGCAAGTGGGTAAAGTAGTTGAAGGTGGGTTATCCCTAAAAGAGATAAGTTGGGTAAAAAAGTTACAAGATGACCCCTAAAGGAAGGCACTTGAAGAGTATAAATAAGAGAGAAAGAGACTCCCATTAGCAACTATTGAGCACATTGAATATTTATCTCGTGAAAGACTTATTGTAGGTACCATTGAAAAATATGAATCAGTGAGTCTAAGTCAACGAAGTTGAGTAAAGAGAGAAGTTTCAGGAGTCAAAGAGACGAAGTTGAGCTTACTGTTCTAGATTTTTCCTTAATACATCCATGAGTTGTAGTGAAGAAAGAGCGTGGACATCCACATTGTTCAGTGAAGGAAAACATGGAATCTCTAAGAATAAAAGTAATTTGTGGGTTGTAGATCCATCAGGGCACAAACATCCATGAGCCATAGTGGGACAAATAGCAGACATCTACAATTTTACAAAGCACATTTAGTGGATTTGTTGAAAAATACGAAGTTTTGAAGATCAAATCTATGAGGTCAACTACAAATTGAGAGGTATGGTTTATTGTGTATGTTAGTGTCTATATTTTGTAGAAGTCCAACACATACATATCTTAGTAGTTAATGAGTATTTAATTTGGAAGACATTCTTATGGATCTCAGAATGAGGGATTTTGACATAAGGGTTTTAGTGGAGTCAATGAAGTACAACAACAGTGACAGATTGTTGTAGTAATAATGAAAAACATGATTGGTTGAGAAGACTATTGTGAAATTTTTTTTTTACAGGTTGTGTTGACATGTTGTGATAGTTTGTTGGTACAGGTTAATGTGATAGGTTTTACAGTGATAGATATTAGAGGGACATATTGAAAGTGACAGAGTGATAGTGGTAGTAACAATTATTTGGGTGTTTGGACAGGGAAAGGGTAGGTGGTTGTAGCCGGAGAACATAGGGGGTTGTATCCTCCTTATGGTTGGATCCAAAGAATCAAGGAGTTGTAGCTTCCTTGAGGTTGGAGCCTAAGAAACTAGGGGGTTGTATCCTCCTTCCACTTGTAGTTGGAAAACAAGGAAGTTGGTGCTTCCTATGAATGTACTTGTTTTGAAAATATAAGAATAGAATTTTGTGGTTTTCTCCTGCATTAGGTTTCTACATAAAATGTTGGTGTATTGTGTTTATGTGTGGTTTTTCATTGTTCATTGTTTATGTATACTTCTCATATTGAATGTTATTGGTAATATGCACATAAAGTAAAAAATACACATTGTGGGTAAAAAGGATTAAAATAACTAATATTGATTCACCCCCCTCTCAATATTCCAACATTTAGGTGCGAAAGCACACTATAGTTGGAAATGTAGTATAAAGTATGTAAATAAGTGTGTATTCATAATTAAAACTAATAGGAAAATCTTTCAAAATTGACTTCAATCGAAAGACGACGGGAACGAGTGTTATAACTGAAATTTCATTCACAACATTGCACACAAATGGTTACATAAATACAACAATGCTAAACAACTATTAGTTCACCTACACCAGTAAAATAAATTTCCAAGAGGAAAAAACTATACAATTGGGCAAAAATTGACATGCGCTAACTCACTAAAGGAAGCGCGTGCACTATGCATGGGCCAAAGAAGCTTGTACGCGAAAAGCCACACAACACATTTATGGTCCTTGTCATCCCCTCAACCACTTATAGAACAACTCCAAAATTGGTTTAACCTTCCGATCTAAGCTAAATTTGAATGGGGGGCTGGTCAGAGAGAAAAGGGTGCCCTAAAGGGCCCCTTGTTCACACTAAGAACCAATTGAATATTTCCTTGAAAAAATGATATAAATGGAGGCCATGGGTGCAATAAGAAATTAAGATTTTCATAGTATTGTTATGCTGCCTCAATCCTTCCTTGAGAATCCTCTTTTCTCCTTGGAGCATTCTAGCAACATTTCAATAGGCCATTCCACTCACCTCTTGAGGGAATAGGCATTGATTTCTTCATCATTTGTTTTATTTTTTTAACCATTATAAGAATATCTCTCCATTAGGAAAATCAAGAGCCCTCCCAAGGAGGAAGAGGGGACTCATAAGTCCTCATTTATCTAAGGTGTTTTTCCAACTAATATAGTTATCCATTGGTGACATAATATTGGTCATTGGTTTATTGTTTATGGTTCTAAAAGTTTCTTATGCATTCTAGTTTTATTTACTTAGTTGTTTTTAGTTTGTTTACTTGTTTATTTCATGTGATTGGCTTGTTTAACTCATGCACTAACATATGTCTTGTCTAGCAGGCCCAACTAGGCATGCAAGTGCCCTTGGTTTTCTCACCCAAGTGATGAAACAAACACAACATATTGACGACCATACTAGGGAAATGCATCAATTTACACCCTATTTGGGATTATTGAGCACTTATTTTTGATCCATTTGTCTTGCAGGTACCAAAACTGGTCTATCCTTACCTATCAAGAGTTAGATTTCAATATGGAGGAAGAGAATTTCACTCAAAATCCACCCCCCCCGCCTCCACATGTATCAGAACATGCATGGGTATGCTAGCCCATAGACACGCACTCAACACACTGTGTACCCAAAAGGTTTTTGTTCTCTATGCATTCTGTGCACAATGCACCCACTGCGCTTTTGTTTGAACTTTAACCCACACACATTTCTAGAGTTTCAAAATTGTAAGAGTTTTTGTGATGATTGGAAGGCCCCTAGCCTTCAAAATTTTGCTTTCATGCAATTTGTAAATGCACTCCACTTAGATTCCTTTCCCATATGAAAGGTTAGCTAAACATTGGCACTTAGGGGGTAAACAAAACCATATATTCTCCTCTTTTTCTTTTGTTTCCATATGGATGGCTTGTTTGGTTTGTAAAATATAAGTTGAGATCATTTGCTATCACATATAAAAACACTTGCATTGGGACTAGAAATCAACTTTGATCATTGGGTATGATTTTCTCTCGCACCATAGAGAGATCTTGATAATTAGAAAGGTGGTTAAGGGGACATTTCATCTCCCTTAAATAAAATATTTAGGAGAGGACAAAGCCCCCCTAGGGCTCCTCTTAGTTTCTTTATGAAATCATCCTAAATTTGTAAGGGCCCATACATGCCCACATGTTGCAAACTTAGGGTAGTTTCCTGAAATTTCTTTCTTAGTTTACATCACTATGGGAGTTTAAAAATCAAAGTAACAGGCCCATACATGCCCACATGCTTGCAATCTAGGATATTTTTTCAAGCTTTCTTAGAGTGAACAAACATTAGGGAGTTTAAATGATTGGTAAGAACCCATATGTCCACATGCTAGTTCTTTAGGGATTTTGAAATTCCGCAAGGTTGTACCAATGACACTTAGTAAGATAAGTAACACAGATTTGTAAGGACCACAATAAGTCCACATGTTGCAAATTCACACCTAAACTTATTAAAATTTGACACATTTTTCACTTGCTCACACACAAAGTCACTCCTCACTCACATAATTTCCATCTTGAATTGTGGAGGTTGAAGTAGGTTTTCTCCAAAGGAATTCCGAAACATCCCACTATTTCTTGAATAAATTTTCCACACCCACTTAATTCAAGCGAGATTGGTTCACACCTCCAATCTCTCAGCCCAACACATCTATTTTTTTTTTAAATACTCACTTAGTTTTCCTCCACAGGAGGTGCCAAAAGAAACTTTTTAGTCTAGGTAGGATCTCGGGGGTAGGCATCCAAATAACCCCCCGTTATCTGGTGCTCACATTTTCAAACATTAGAAATTGACAAATAGGGAACTTTAAAATCCTCCAATTCAAGTGTTCCTAGACCATAAGGTAGGGAGATACCCATGAAGGGTTGAAGTCCAAGGTCTAGTTGTTCTTTGTGCCCCCCCTTGAGTCACCCAAATCTTGTAAGCGATCCAAACCATGACCCATTTCTGAGGTAGAAAATCTAAATTCCGCACTTTGATTGAGGTACTTAGTGACCAAATTTAGGACATATACCTAGGTGGAAATTGTGGGCTGCAATTGCACCTTGATAAGATTTTGTGTGGATAATGGGAAATGTCACCAACTCTTTTGGGATATGCACCCTCTATCCCTCATTATAACTGATTATTTCATCCTTCACTAGTTCCTCTTATGGTGGCTTCAAACCCCACTATTGAGTGCTCTTGGAAGGTCCAGTGCTATTTGAGAGGAAGGACGATACATCTTTTAGGACATGAGAATTTGCTTTATTTTTTCCCCCACGTGGACAAAATCCACCTACCCACATGTATGCTTATTTACAGTTGATTTGTGTATGATGCTCATTTGATTACATGCAATTGTGAGTTATATTGTGAAGGTCCAAATTATACAAGTCTCTTGTTCGTTTATTTCTCTCATCGACATTTTCACACATTCACTTCTTCTAGTCGGACATCATACGGGACCCACAAAATCTCCATTGTTCCAGACGCTTGCATAATCTCCCTCCTATTTTAGGAGGAGTTCCTAGTCTTGCCAACTCACTGGATCAACCATCTCACACCCCTATGAGCACCCCTATTTTTGGATCATCTTTGCTTGGTTCCACTTTACTTGGGTCCAATTCCCAAGGACATCCATCCAATATATCTCCTTCACAAGGAGGCAGGGAGAAAACTTCTTCTCAAGGGAGAAGCACAACCCCACCAAATTCCCCTCAAGGGTTAGGTCCACTACCTACTCACACCATGGATGGAACTAATACTCCACCACCACCCCGCTTGCCATATTTGGCATCTATCAACATTCTTGATTTGATTAAACTCACGAATGATCCTATATTACATGACCCCACATGGCCCAATATGTCTACCAAACTACCTTCATATATTCCAAAATTGAAGGAAAATTGGGGGAATATCTCGCAAACCATGTCATGACCTTCCACTTATGGTGGTCTTCAAACAACATCATGGATGAATCCATCTGCTTAAGGTTATTTCAATGAACACTCACTATTCCATCAGCCAAATGGTATGTGTATGAAAAATTAGGGTCCCACGTGACTTTTTAATCCTTGGCCAAAGCCTTTTTGGCCTTTTTCCAACTACCAGTTCATCATGACATTGGTCTAGAACTTCTCTCCGAGTGAAAACAAACCTCAGCTATGCATATTTCTGACCACATCGATGAATTGCATCGGTGACAAAGTTTATGTAAAGTAGAAACCACCAAAGAACAATGCCTCGATTTGTTTCTAAAATCACTCGTCTCTATCCTTTCCAAAAATGTGGCATCCACCTTCCCCCAATCCAAAGAGGAAGCTATCAACAAGGCTAAAAAATTTGACCTCATTTATGCTCAGTCGGGTTACCTATACACAGTATTACCTAATGCACCTAGACCTGTACCATTTGGCGAAGACAAACCTGACATGTCTCACACTGTGGGTGGGTTGATTGGTACCATGACACACCACAATCTGTACATCCAACCACCACCTATGTATGGTAAACCCTAATATTCATCAACATATGGAGGAAAATCTTATTACCCTCCTCCCCATTACCAACATCCATATCCTATTAACCCCCCTCCACCCATGAGTGGGCCCTCGCCGACACCCATGATGCACACAACATCTTAACCAAGTTTTGGTTCCCCCTTTACCTCAACATATAACCTGGGAACTACTAAAAACACTTCACCTTCCTATGATCGCTACGGATCGTTTCCACAAAACAATCTATATTTTCTTTTTCCTGGTCCTCCACAGCTGGCTGCTCCTCCACATGGACAATGACATGTCGGTGTTAACTTTTTTCAACCCTATCCCATTCAACAAATTCATACTTTTGAACATTTGAATACATAAAATCCGACCAATTAGTCAAATAATGCCAAGAAGAAAGGGAAAAACTGAAACAATAATAACCTGGGACCAGGGGGAAATAACCCCCAACAAAACCAACCTGTTGGGGGCAACTAGAATCAGGGTAACCAGAACCCCCAAGGGGACAATAACAACAAACACCAAGGGAGGAACAACAACAACAACAACCTCTAGATGAACTTCCCTTGCACTCTTTGCGGTGAGCATGAACATTATACCCACCATTTCCCCCAAATTGACGACTTTAAATGGATGAAAAAATCCATGAATGCACCACGTCCTCCAGCACCGCCTACCCCTCATTGGCCCCCACAACAATATTTGCAACAACCACCCCCGACCATGTTGCAAAATCCTATTCCACACCAAGGTGTGATGAATACCCAAAAGGAGGTACATCCTAGCCCACCACAAATGGGACAGTATCAAAACCCAAGGCTCATCCACCCTGGAAATCTGACGGATAGAAATATCCTCCTCACTAGCGAAGAAGAAATTCTTTTGCAAACACGCGGTCGTCAATACAACATGCCCTCTAAATATACTCCCACCACTTCGGAAGCAGCTCCAGCTATAGTCAGACAAACTTTGATGATTCCACACCCTAATACTGAACCTACCATTTGTATCCCTTGCATTCCATTACGACAGAATGTCAACAACCCTCAGGCTAGGGAAGCACACAATTACAGTCTGGTCGATGACTTGGTGCAATATCCTGCAACCATGTATGTATTGGAGGTCCTCCAAACCTACCCAATGCAACATAAATCCTTACTTTCTACCTTGGGGGCAGTCAACCCAGCTAATACTAGACTCATAACATTTGATCTAGATAGCAGAGAACCTTGTCTCCCCACTCTGGTAGCTTTCTAGATACCAGTCAAGATTCAAAACATCATGGTTCATCGGTGTATCATTAATGAAGGTGAATCCACATGCATCATGTCCAAAACTGTATGGAAGAAACTAGGCTCCCCTAATCTAGTACCTTTCGCCATCACTTTAAGCGCTTATGATGGTCGACCATCATCCCCTGAAGGGATATTTCAAAATATCCCTGTCGAACTTGGGGGCAAAACCATCCTCATCGACATTGAGGTTATTGATGCCCTGCTCGATTACAATATATTTTTTGGACATAGCTACATGTACGCTATGAAGGAAGTGGCCTCTTTTATGTTTCAAACGATGATGCTCCCCCACAATAGGAAAATTGCCACCATTGACCAAATTACGCATTATGAGCCTAACCATTCCGCCAACATCGATAAAATATTACCTCTTGTCCGCACTAGTTCTGATGCTTATTCTCTGATTGACATGGGCCCTGCATTTTTCAAAAACTCATCCTTGCTAGGCACATACCAGGGATCACCACCTATTATACACCCTTCAACACAAGTGTGTTTCATATCTTCTAATGGAACTGACATTGGAGACACCATCCCTCCCACTGAGGCCTCTCCTCACCTCAACATCTCACCAGTTGAAGAAATATTACCTTGGGGTTTCCATGAGAATCCTACCACTTATCTCCAATTTCCCCCTCCCCTAGGTAAAATCCTAGTTTGGGAGACAATACCCCAAGCCATCACTCAAATCCCCTTCTTCCACCCCCCACTAAGAGTACAAGCCTTTCAGGTAGCCACAACACTTACCCTTCCCAACATGGTACTCTCCATCTCTATATGGCATCTACACCCACCCACGATGGTTCCTCAACCATCTCTCCCTCCTTAGTCAGAGGGAATCCTAATGCAGATTGGAGTACTAACTCTGGCCACACCACCCTCACCCCCAATTTCCAACACCACTGCCACATCTAGGGGCAGACAAAAGAAGAAAGAGATCACGATTCCACTTCCTCCCCGAGTTCAACCTCCTTGCACACTCTGCGAAAGAGAGGGACACTGCACTCATAGATGTCCTTCTCTTCTCGAGTTATGAAATCTGATCCAACTTCCTTGAGTAACCACATCGCTCCCTGCTTCACCAAGAACATCTATTACTACAACAATGTCCCCCACTACAGGCAGTAAAGGGTTGCAAACCAAATTTTCTTGTGCCATCTGTTTAGAATATGGCCACTACACTCATCATTTCCCAAATCTACCTCAATTTCTCTAGACACTAATGACAATATGCCAAAACTTTCAGCAAGAACCCTCTCCACCACCACTTTCGGGTACCCACGTCACCGACATCCATTATGTCTCTTCCTCAGTCCTTGAATGGATGAGGTGCCTTGCGCTCTCTATGACTCACTTGCTCACTTCACATACCAGTGTTCTTTGATCATTTAATACATGCGCTGTCAATTAACCCATATTCAAAATAATTCGACCATCTTACCTCATATGATGCAAGTTACTCCCCCCATCTCTTCTCCAGATACTATCCATATCTCCTCCCCCAAACCTGAGTCACTTGCCACCCCTCCATGGTTCATGGATAGACTGTTTGAGGATATTCCCCCAAATCCTCCCAATTCTTTGGTTCATTTCCCACAAAATATCTTACCCCCTACCACAGTTTACCCCCCACAGTGTCTGGACATTTGGTTTATGTCAAGAGAGCCATCACAACATGGTTGTGATATATCTTCTATGCCTTCGCCACTCGAGGACAATGACACTGTGAAAATCACCCATGTCACCTCCACGGATCCCCTATATTCTCACATTTTTCACTGTGACGAAGATATCCTGGAAGAACTCACTACCCCCGATTTCTCATGGAATGCGCTCCATCACCGAGCACTTTTTCTCTCATAGGAAACCTTTGACCTTCCTAGAAAATCCTCCATATGCGTAATTTAAACCAAGGATTTTATTCCGTCAGGGCATATAGATTGGTTCAACAACCCTATCTCTGCCCCAGATTCTTTTGAGTAAGGTAACATGGTTTCCCCTTTCCATCCAACATATCTCTCTTGCATTTCCTCTTAGCACTCTTCATTACATGGCACTCTCAATAGACGAAACATTGATGTATTTCAGCTATATGTATGCTCCTAACCTCACACATACTGTGCATGAGGATGGGACCACTAAATTGACTCTTGCAACTCCTGGATTGATTGGCTCGATCTCTCATAATATTTGAAACTCCTACAAATACTCTTGTCAAGTGAATAGAACGTTGTATTTGCATTCGTTCTCAACTGAATCGCCCCATCTATCCTCCTGAGGATAAGTTTAGTTCCAAACCTCGGTTCAAACAGACAGGAGGAGTACGCCATGCTAATGTGCCCTGGATGATCCACATCTCTGGGTCAGGCGTTGATGAGCACATTGAACTATCCATGTGATTCTATAGCAACGGGTACAAATGAGGTGGCATTGTGGGCCCAACAACCATATATAGTCCCTTTTTCCAAACTTCCACACTCAGTTACAGGAGCCCAGAGTCTCTGTTTCCTGATCTGTCTTTAGCCATGGGATCATGGTCCTACCATCTACACAGTCACATTCCCCAGGTCACCATATATACTCGTCCCCCAGGGATCATTTTTCCCACATCAGGTCCAGGTACACATGCTCATGTTCAAAATTATCAAATAACTGTTATATGTTCTTTATCATCAGATATTGTTCACGTCAGGTATCCAGTTTTAATGTGTGCAGGTGCTTGATCATATCAACCAGTGAAACCCCTTCAGGTATATGATCACCATTGGCATGTAATAATTCCCTATGAATATCAATTGCATCCCCCAATCACATCCTCCGACATTCACCTTTAGGGCCCCTACATCTGGCTCTACAGTACCATCACTTCTACTGCATTTTGGTACTGTTAGCTGATAACACTCTCCCCCACATGAGTTGTTCCATTCATATTTCCCCTTGGTACTTTGACACTCATGCTTCTTTCACCTCCTAGGGATGGGAGTCCATATAGTCTTATGCACTCTCAAGAATAATCCACATACTTATTCTCATCATGTTTCTAGCTTTCCCAATGGAATCCCAAGTTATCTCATCACAATTCTATTTGACTACACCTACGTAGTATCATTAAACCTCCATTTCATCCACAATTAGTTTTCCCATCTACATATTGTCCTCCATTCATTTCCATCATACAGAAACCCATCCATGGGCCCCCCACCCTCCACCAATTCTCATTGTGACATCGTTCATAAACCCCGAGTATCCCAAAATCCATGTACCCTTGATCTCTAAATTTGTCCACTTTGTCATGCCTCTGGCACAATTTAACCCCATCTCTATTTTTCCCCCTGACACTAGATATAGTTTTACATTTGCTTCCAATCATCCTTCACACATACCCCCAACCAAGGGAAGTCTTGAGTCTCACCGCATCTTGACTTTGTTGATTTTCCCTATCAGTTCTTGATCATATCCCTGGGGATTTCATGAAGCCCTTTTCTTCTTGGAGTCACATATTCCTTTTTGTTGACATCAAGACATTTTCCAGGAGGGAAACAATATCTTGACTCTCATTACCTCTACAATGAGGAGTCTCAGATGGCACAAAGAGAACCATCATTGCTCTTTGATTCCGTTGACCCTTGTAACATTTGACTTCAACCAAATCTCATGTTATGGTGGGTCTTACTCTACGACTATTGCAGTTGTTTTATACCAACCAAATACCTCTAAATTTGTTAGGGCATTAATGCCTACAAATCATCGACACTTCTTACAGGCGTCATTCCCTCTGTTCAGAGTATATTCACCATTCATAATTGTCATATGTCGTTATGAAACTGCCCCGGAGGACGCTGCATCTATCTACATCAGCATACAACTTTAGTTACTGTCTTACATTTTGAGTTACATGACATGAGCATGGGGCATGCTTTCCTCGTTTGTATACATATTTTCTTTTTTCTCCATAGAGCAATATTTGGGTCCCACAGTTTCCCCTCTCCCTCCAACATATCGCTCTTGTAGTTCCTCTCAACACTCTTCATTACAATGGAACTCTTGGTAGAAGAAACATTGATGTGTTTCAGCTATATGTATTCTCCTAACCTCACACATCAGGGGGCATCTGTTATCACTAAAATTTTTTCCGCAACATTGCATGCAAATGGTTACAGAAATACAACAATGGCAAACAACTATTAGTTCACCTGCAGCAAAAAAATGCATTTCCGAGAGGAAAAAACTATACAATTGGGAAAAAATTGACATGCGCTAACTCACTAAAGGAATCATGCGCACAGTGCACGGGCCAAAGAAGCTCGTAGAGCACACAATGTTCCATATGCACAACTATGTATGTGAAAATCCGCACACTCATGTGAACATCGCATTTATAGTTCTTGTCGGCCCCTCAACCACTTATGGACCAGATCCCAACTTGATTTGACCTTCATATCTGAACTAAATCCTAATGGGGGTCTGGTAAAGGACCAAAGGGTTCCCTAAAGGGTGCCCTAAATGAAATACTCAACTAGTTCCTCATTCACACTAAGAACTAGTTGAATATTGCCTTGAAGAAATGATATAAATGAAGGCCATGGGTGCAATAAGAAATTAATATTTTCATAGTATTGTTATGCTGCCTCAATCCTCCCTTGAGAATCCTCTTTTCTCCTTGAATCATTCTAGCAACATTCCAATAGGCAATTCCACTCACCTCTTGAGGGAATAGGCATTGATTTCTTCACCATTTGCTTTTTTTTTTACCATTATAAGAAGAGATCTCCATTTGGGAACTCAAGAGCCCTCCCAAGGAGGAAGATGGGACTCATAAGTCCTCATTTCTCTATGGTGTTTTTCCAACTAACATAATTATCCATTGGTGGCATAATCTTGGTCATTGGTTTATTGTTTATGGTTCTAAAAGTTTCTTATGCATTCTAGTTTTATTTCCTTAGTTGTTTTTAGTTTGTTTAATTTTTTATTTCATGTGCTTGGCTTTTTTAACTCATGCACTAACCTCTGTCGTGTCTAGCAGGCCCAACTAGGCATGCAAGTGCCCTTGTTTTGCTCACCTAAGTGATGAAACATACACAACAACGAGTGTGATGAAAGTTTGTATATGATGGTCGATCTGGACCAGAACTTATCAAAGGACATA
The DNA here is from genome assembly GCA_900067695.1 of Picea abies. Classification (NCBI taxonomy): domain Eukaryota; kingdom Viridiplantae; phylum Streptophyta; class Pinopsida; order Pinales; family Pinaceae; genus Picea; species Picea abies. The sequence continues at coordinate 5,575 of CBVK0100020493.1, read as the reverse complement.
GAATTATTGAAAAGACATGGGAGAAATCGAGTCTAAGTACACTTAGATGAGATTATAAGTAGGATTCATAGAACCAAATCACTATAAAACAAGTGGAAGGGGCAGGCCATTGGTTCTTATCCACTTGATATAAGAAGAAGATTCGAGTGTTCTATAGAATCTGAGCATAGTGAAGAGAAAGAATGGAGGGTAGAGGAGCCAAGCAGAGTATTGCAAAGGACGATGGCACCAACTAAATCCATAGTACATAGTTGTCAACATAATGTAGTGCCATTGGAGGAAGAAGTCTCGTGAATATATTTAATTAACCCCAGTCTCGCAAACTGTCCTAGAACCGGACTACACAAAACAAAAGGAAACATACAAGCATGACAAAATTATAATGAACCAAAAATGCATCAATAAGGAGAACATGAAGATGAAAAACATAGAAACAAGGCTTTCTGTGTAGTAATAACCTGGGTATGGTGATAGTTATGATACTCGAGAAACAAAAAAACCATCTACCTGAATTATAGAGGGAAGTTAGGAAGGAGTTCCACGCTTATTCAACTCCATTTTTTAGAAAGAATGGTGTAAGTTAGCAAGAAACACGTATACTGCAGGTGGAATTTAGTAGTATGGCACCCGTAACAATGAAGTAGACCTTTGAAACACTGGAAGAAGGACTGAGTGGCTCAGGACAAGCCACAAGTGAGTGTTGGGGGCCTGTTGGAGAGGCATTTTGGATAAAGTTTGAGATTTGCGCTAAAAGGAGGTCAAAGGGGTAAAAGATAGTTAGAATATGAACAAGTATGCATGACAGAGAATACACAAAGGATTCATGATGGAGTGGATACAAAGGATGCACAATAGAGAATTGTGCAGAAGGAAGAAACCAATTATAAACTGCAAGGCGTGGGGACATTTTTTCCACTTTTGTAACGGGTTTTGGGGGACACTTTGTCCACTTTTTGTAATGGGCATAGCCATAATAGTATATATAAGTATGTGTTGGCCCTCGACCAAGTTTTGGGGAAACTCAATCAACTTTGACCCACTTTTGGAACTCGACATGTTGGTCGAGGAAGGAGCACCTAGTCAGAGCTGAGATCATAGATCTCATCGACTTTGAGGGTTAAGTGGACCCAGTAAAGGGTCCTCTAGGGTTTTGTAATGGGTTTTAGGGGATGTCGACCCATGAGATCTTCCCATGTTTAGGCCTTATTGTAAGGGGTTTTAAAATATGCATAAAGAAGAATGTATTGTAGAATTAGCGAGATAGATAGATATCTAGCAAGTGAATTGAATGTAGTTCTGTGTGAACATAATTGCTTTGTGCAAAAGGAATGTATGTGTGTTAAGGATTTTTGCTCAACAGGGAGTTGGCTCTATGCATTGACCTAGTTTTGGAAGGTTTTGGAAGGAGGATCTAGTGCTTAGTGTGTAGATCTCTTGTCTGGTGTGAAGCTCAAATCTGTGGCTTAATGCACAGGAGTGAATGAATGTAAGATTCAAACGAATAATAAATAGGTGAAGTGGTTGGTGGATGTACCCCTACACTGGGGTGAACCACATATATTTGGTGTCTCTGGTTTGCTTTGTGTTGTGTTATTTATGTTATGAATTTTCTTAGTTCTTTGATTATGATGTATAATAGATAGATCTTTGGTTGCTTAAGTGCTTTACTTGTATTAAGGGTAAATAAACGCTAGATCTAACTTATCATGCTAAGTGCTTAGGGTATATAATCATTCATTGCTACTGCGCCAATCTATCTTTAATTATGTTTTGCAATGTTAATAGGGATAATAAACTAATGCATGTCACCTTCTAAATGTTAATAGAACATTCTGCGAAGTTATTTTATTACATATATGTGTCCTAGCCTGGTTACAAACACCTACGTCTTGTAACTCCCCCTGCTTCTACCTCTGGTGAGAATTCTCCTGCTTTGTAGGTGTTGTCGAAAGGGCTGATAGTTGGGTTTTGTTGGTGAATTATTAAGCGTTGAACCCTAGGTCTGACCCTGTGCCAATAATATGTAAGAAAGGAGATAGAGAGAGAGGGATGCGAGAGTGAGAATGTGGTATCGTATGTAAGTTGCAATTACTTTTTGGTTAAGAGAGTCGAGCAAGGGAATAAATATGCAGTATGGGTAAGGAGTGAACTCGCATTGTAATAGAACGGCTAGGAAGTGTTGGGATGATATTATTGTTGCATATTTTGTATCACAATGCATAGTTGTAAGAAACTATGAATGAATAATATAAGAATTTGGTCATTGTGGATGTATCCCAAGTTGGGTGAACCACATAAATCTATGTGTTATGATGTTTATATTGTTTCCTGGTTTATGTTGAATGAATGGATCATGTTAACGCTCTGTAAATTCCCAGAGGTTGTCAGAGAAGAATAAATTTAATAGAGGTAACTTTATCCAACCACTTCGAAACTTGAATCTAGCCCTACCAGCTTTAGAGAGGGATCTTTCTGTATTATTTAGCTATGTTTTAACTTTGAGATATTAGGCTAGTTAAATAAAATAAGATTGAAAAGGTTTGTTGTTGTTTTTGTTAAGTTGGCTGAAAAGAATTTACGCTTCCATTGGGCTATGGGGTTTGTATTATAAAGATGGAAATCTAAATAGAAATAAAAAGATTCTTTTCACAGGGTAAGATAATGCATTCATTGGATTCTTTAGCAGTAAAATGATGAATAGCAGAAAAGATGAGAATTATCAATTAAAGCAAAGAAGCATTTAACAATTTCTTCACTGTAATATCAGAATGATAAACATTAAGATCTTTCAAATCCAGAAATAGGGTATACAAAGATAAATCTTGCAACATGCACTACTTTAAAAGATTAGATTAGAAAACAATATGACAACTGAGAGAGAAAAAAAATTAACATAGAAAAAAATAACATCACCAATGAACAACATGCGAGAATCCTGTGAAACGTCTCTTTGTATTACTGGAAGATCTCTTTGATAAAAGTTATAGTCTTTCTAGCTTACAGGACGTAAAGATCAACCCTCAGTACTTCAAAGTTTGAAGTATTTATAATAAAAATTACATATGATCTTGTCATTAAATATTAGGACGTGGAAATCTAAATTAAGCTAACTAACTCAACAAGATACAAAAATTCAGGAACTATTTGATGATGTGTTGAAACTTCATGCTCATTTTTGGGGTGAACTGTTGGTGAGTCCTTTGCACGACTTCATTTGTCTGGATAGCTGACTAGGCTTGGAAACCTCAGCTCCTACTAGATTAGATTGCATAACTCTTCCCACCGAAGGTTACTGGGAACACTGACTTTGAGCAATCTTCGGTATACTTCATCCATCTCCGTATACTTGGAAAAAGTTGGTTTGATGATGAAAATGTACGGGATCTCATGTTGTATGCTGATATCTGACTGGAAATCCTCCAAGAACGCTCTGCCTGTGATATTTCCCTGTATTCCTGAGAATTTAGAACTATCTTTAGCCACAATGGTTAGTTTCTTTTTATAATCATAAATTTTCATTAACTTGTCGTTTATGACCCTTAAGCCAGGGCGACCTTTCTTCTGCAGAGCTTCAATTTTGCTGAAAAATATTTGTACTCCTATGTCCATAGCTTGGAATTTTTCTTCCATTTGCAACATCAGTCCTCTTTTGGTCAGGACCCTCTTGACCTCAAGGATGGTTTCTGTCCTATCTTCAATTTTCAACTCCTCTAACTCTTCTATGGTTTTTGAATTTAGGAATTTAATAATCTCTGTGGTTTCTGTGGGCATTTCTCCCAATTCTCCTCTTATCTTTTCAATCGCCTGCTTGCTTCTTTACACCAGTTTGTTCTTCTCGAACATGATTTGCACCATAGGCCATATTTCATTTATGGATTTGGTGATATCCATTCAGACATTTTCCTTGACCTCAACAAGTGTTTTGCCTACCATTGTCTTCTTTTGAAGCTATTGTAATTCCTGTCTGAGCTTGTCTGATATTTATTTCTCTTTAGAGTAGCTGGCTTGGTAAGAAGACTTGAGTTCCTGAAGGTTCTCAACCTCCTTTTTAAGTCTGCTAATCTCTGTCTCCTACAATTTCATCTCCTCCATGGATTTTTCAAGTTCTACTGTCTTCTCCAGAGATGTTAGTGGAATTGTTGAGGGAATTTTTGCTGTAGATGTTGTTCTTACTCCTGTGAGTGGAACTACGCTTAATGGAATGACTTCCATAGGCTTTGATTGTTCCTTATCTTTCAATAGTTTTTCCAATTTTGCTTCCATCTCCTTCAAATGTGCATTCTGATCCATGATCAACTTGAGAATCTCATCTTTTTCCCCTTCTGTCTCAGCTATCTCCTTTGCATGTGAATATTTTGTTGGTGGAAGTTTCAACTGTTTCCCCAGAGAGGCTATATCGACATTTTTCTTTTTAAGCATCTCCTCAACTTCTTTCACATTTGAGGGATCATACTCGATCTTGAGGACCAACTTCTATTATCCTTTGCAAAGGATGATATCTTTTCTGATTTTAGCTGTGTCTAGACATTACTCAGATATGCCTGTAATTTGGTGGCTGCAGTAGAAGCATTTTCTAATGTGGAGAAAATGATTTCCCCAGTTTGCCTGTGCAGATCCATTTGATCAGAAGGATGCACATCCCTTGTATGAAACTCGAACGTTGCCCTTTTGTAGTCAGTGATTGCTTTCAGGTCTGGCACTTGTGCCCATAGAAATTCCATGTGCATCCTACCCTTCTATGTGTCAAATGCAGACAACAGTCTGTGCTAAGCTGTTGATGTCTGTTTCCAAAATTGAGCATATGTACTGCTAGTCAATGTCTGATTTTTCTTTTTGATCAGATCATATTTCTCAAAAATACTCAATTTAGGTCCTCCTTTGCTCGGCTGGTTGACTGGTGGAGTATTTGTGGGATTCTTAGGAAAAAATGTAGAAATGATCTGCTTGTTTCTTGAGATGAGGAGTGAACGGTCATCCTTCATAGTTGCAGTGGATTTGATTTCTTTTTCACTAGCTGTATTGGGTGTGTGACTGGTTTTTGGCCTCTTGGTATGTAATTGGAAATCCTCGACTGAGACTTCAGTGATAGAAGGTGAAGAATCCTTCCTGGGCCTTTTCTCCTTGGGAACCTGAGGTGTAGTCGTCTGTAAGATAGTGACCGAAGGGTCCTGCTATTATAATTCAACCAGAGTGTTCAAATCCCATTCTGTTTGATTCGCGATTTTTTCTATCTCAAGCTTGGGGTTATGAACATATGGGGCATTTTTATTCTTAATCCTCATCTCAGAAATTGTCCCGCATGGATCATAGTGCCATATGAAGCTAAAAAAAAACTTCATCTCTTTTAACAGTCTATTTGCTTCCTCCCCAACGCCTTGGCTATTGCAGATGAATGATCCTATTTTCCCTTTAATTCTAAGTTACTGCTTCTTTTTTAGAGACACAAAATGTATGTCATATGAGTTGATCATTTGTCTTATGTATTCCATGGAAAATATCCTCATGGGTAAATACTTGGGCAATTTATATGGAGCCAACTCACATGTGAGATCGGAAGAGCGGTTCAGCAGGAATG